>JAFVLL020002926.1:70000-103775 GCA_021397915.2 Tor tambroides | reverse complement strand
AAAAAAAAACAAAAAAAAAAAAAAAACTTCCTACGTGTACTGCATTAGGCTAACCAAGACTTGTAATAGCACTTGCATGTTGTTGGTCTTTTGTTGGTTTTGATTGCTTCTAATGTCCTCATTTGTAAGTCACTTTGGATAAAAGCGTCTGCTAAATGACTAAATGTAAATGTAAATGTAACTATAACTACCCCATTTTAGTTAACTAGATTTAGACGTTCTTAAACGTCTGCTGTGAGAGCAGATCTTACAGAGAATGTTTATGTGCAACCACTCAAGCAGCTCTTGTGGGAATCTGACGGCATGCATGACAAAACTCGAGACTGTTCCTCACAGCTTTACTGCTCTACTAAATCACAGCAGAGGACCAACAATCACACAGACTGAACAAGGACAGATCAAGTGTGTGTGTGTTCTTGGCTCAAATTCACAGTTAATCACTGAACATCACATTCAGGAGCCAAAAATTTTATACTCCAATACAGTGACAGTTTACAGAGTTTTAATAATGATACGCTTTTGTTAACTAAAACAAACCTGTGTTGATGAAAATACAAAAACATAAGTACAAAACAAACAACATTTTGACTTGGTGTTTATAATAAATGTTGTTTATAATAACCACAACTCAAATTTAAGTGAAATTGAAACTACAAGCATGTGGGAAATGTGCTAAACAAACAAAGGTGTACTCATGTAACTCTATCATTCGGCACAAATCCAAACCATGTTTTGCATGTTTGACATTAAAGGGTTAGTTCACCCAAAAATGAAAATTCTGTTATTAATTACTCACCCTCATGTCGTTCCAAACCTGTAAGACCTTCATCGCGTTCATCTTCGGAACACAAATTAAGATATTCTTGATGAATTCCGAGAGGTCCTACCACGATCAAGGCATAGTAATGGAGAAACACAGAATTGCTGAATAAAGTCATTATTTTTGTTTTCTTTGCACACAAAAAGTATTCTCGTAGTTTCATAAAATTACGGTTGAACCACTAATGTCACATGGACTACTCTTCTGTGCCTTGATCGTGGTAGGACCTTGCTGTCCTCTCGGATTTCATCAAAAATATTTTAATCTGTGTTCTGAAGATGAACGAAGGTCTTACAGGTTTGAACCGACATGAGGGTGAGTAATTAATGACAGAATTTTCATTTTTGGCTGAACTATTCCTTTGAGTGCATTATATAAGTCGCTTTGGAATATAAATTGCAGCACGTATCAGATGATTAAAAACATGACATTCTGGAAAATATGGCATTTCTTACTGAACATTTTATTATAATATAAATAAATAAATGAATATTTTTAAATAAAATAAAAATAGGCTTAGTTGCACTTCAAAAGTAGAATATATTAAATAACTAAAATAAACGAAATTAAAAATACATTTCTGCTTTGTTTCAATTTTAAAAATTACAATATACTGTTATAAAAAATAAATAATTTAATGCAGTGCATTGCAATAAAAATAAATACATTTTTTTTAAAAAATGAAATAAAACATGGCTTAGTTTCACTTTAAAAATAAAATGTAATAACTAAATTCTGTTGAACCAAGTCATGGTTACAGTAATGATCATGAACTATGCTAATTTTGTGTCTGTCACATGGCAAACTACTGAAAGTCTTGAACAGAAGGTGCAGCAGGGAATCAGGAGGTGAACTAGCCTAATAATTTCTCAATTTATCTTTGGCTGCAATATTCACTGCTATGATACATCATAGAAAGATATGAGTTCACAAAATTGTACCCTCTCTGGATGCTCTTGGTGATTTAAATTAGTTTCCAAACCGGTTTTAATCTCAGTTCAGACTGGACAACAACCAGTTTGATTTCTTTAGGCAAAATTTGAACGTGCTAATGTTTATGTTCATACGTTTCAGGGAAAGAATTCAAAACAAACATCAAATGACAGTAATTGATGTGAAAATATTAAAAGATATACAATAAAATAAGTTAAAAATATAAATGACTAAAAATAAACTAGGATGCATTTAAGATCTCTTCATAAAGTTTGACTGTTTTTTAGTTACTCTAAATGATCATTAACTTGTATTCAGAGTTGGACAGACTTTGCATTCGTCATTGTATGTCATGTATAGAGACTATTAAAGATTAGTTCATTTCCTTGAACAAGACTCAAAGATCAAGTCTGTAAAATAATCTGATCTTCCCATCACTACATAGTTATTTCTGGTTTGTTCTAGGGCTGGTCCGAATACCATTTTTTGAGCTTCGAAGCTTCGATAGTAATCAACACCGAATATTCGAAGCTTCGGAGGGAGGGGCTGAACATATTCTTCTCTCTAATAAAAGGCAGGAATCTCTGTGTGTCTGTCTGTTTGCATTTTGTGTCGGGGCAGTTCCGTAATGACTTCATGCGTGGCAGGTGTGTTTGTGCGGACCCAAGGGAGTCCAGTGTTGCATCTTGGTGCAATATGGACACGCGACAGGTTCATAATTAATAAACTTTTAATAAACTACAGAACAGCGCGAGCCGGAGGCGGCGTGCTTCACGCGGGCAGGGCTTATATGCTCCGAGAACGGACACTGCACTAGTGATACAAAACACACAGGTCTGTTAAAAGCAATACTTTAATAAGGTAGCCCAGTGCTTAATTTGTAAATTGAGAGGTCCCGGAATAAAGCGGGGTAACGGATCCGCCATGTGATTAGAGGAGAGAGAGGACCAATCTTTAGTGATTGAAAGCGTGTTGCTTTTATAGGGTTCGTACAGTCATGAAAAACCTGGAAAAGCTATGATATTTTAAAACAGCAATTTCTAGGCCTGGAAACATTTTATAAAAGTCATGGAATTTTATTTCACAAATCTCTGTATAATTGAGTTATATTTAATCAGTCCTGAATTTGTGTGTAGGCTATATCGCATAGTTTTACTCATTCCCGCAGCTTTCGAGTTTATAATGAGGAAAATTCCTGCAAACATTTATTGAATATAGCATGTAGGTTAGACGAGTAAATAAATCCACACAAAATATCAGATTAAATCAGTCATTTGAAAACAGCGCGAGTGATTCAGCTGTACCGCGTCTTCTCTCTTTCACTCTCTCAAAGCGGCTTCACATCAGCGCATCTCGTCTGCACTACAAGAGCTACTTCACGCTGACTCAAGACTTTCGCTCGCATCTCGGGACAGTTGACTGAAAGAAAACGCATGCATCGCATTCGGTTTTGTGATAGTAGAGGGTCCGTTCACATGTCGCGTCTTTTGCACGCTTAAGTTCATTATTTCAAATAGAAGCGGGCTCATATATGCATGCTGTAGGTCAGCACGAACGTCTTTCATTGGCGAACAGTCTGTTTCTGGTGCAGATGTTCAGCCAGGCGGACAAGTTGAGAACTGTTTCGCGGGGGATGCCAGGTGTTCGAGAAAAAAAAAAAAAAGGATATTCGAATCTCAAAACTGAAAATCGAATGCCAACCCACCGAACGAATATTCGAATAATCGAATATTCTGGTCCAGCCCTAGTTTGTTCATCACATCAGAAATGAAAGGTCAAGCAGAGCAGAGATCAAATATATTCAAACTTGCTAAAACTGTGAGACTCGGGACAAAGGACTGAGAAACAGACTGAACCAGCGTGAGGTCTGGTTCATACTGACAGCACGTTAAAATTACAACACATTACACCTGTAAAACATACTCTAACCAAAACCCAATAAAACTGATCATTGTGTCAGATCAGATCATTTTTCTAGTGTAACCAGTTTGAAACAGATCTGCAAGCTGAAAATTATTAAGCCCATAAGCAACATTTTTATGTTTCATGGTTGTTTTGAAGATTGTTTACATTAGAAAACAGGTTTTGCATCATTCATTTTGAACCTAGTATGAAAGTGTTAAAAGAGAAGCTGTAAACAGCAGTTCTCATTTAGACTTCACAAATAATTATACAACTAATCCAACCAAAAGCAAAGAGAGCTGTTGTTTATTCTGTTGCTCTTTGTCTCTCCCTCAAAAAAAAGTCCAAAAATATACAAAGTGGAAGTTCTTGAATGTCTAGGAAATGTCAGATCTAAAAAGGGCCATTCAGTTCCTTCAAATTGTTGTCATTAGACAGCATACGTTATTATTCAAATAGCTGCTATAAATGTCCAGCTTAACTAACTTTAACTTGCAAACTAGGGCTGAACGATTAATTGCATTTGCGATAATATCGCGATATGAAAAAACGCAATTTTTCAACCACAGAGGCTGCGATTACACTCTGTCACGTGACACGCGAGAGTAAAGAGGTGTGTTCGACTTGAAGAGCAATTGGTGTATGACATCAAAGTACGGCAAGAGAAAGCGTAAGGAGACGTCCGCTCTCTTATAGCTCTCGGGGTCCTTTGACACACACCGATCGGTCTAAGCAGCGCTGCTTCAAGTCGAACACCTCTAGTCTTCAGAGGAAGCATCAAGTTGGCACGCCACAATGTTTTTTACCAGTGGACCCCGCTCGAAACACGATTGGGCTAGTTTTGAGTTGCAATTGGGCGGGTTTTGTTGTGAAAACCTGGCAACCCTGGCACGCTACACACGGAAATGTTTGAAAGCGTATATATGAACATTCTTCAAAACGGCGCATGGAAATTACTCAAGCAGTAACAGTGTTATGGTACATTTCATTACTGAAGACTTTGACCTTAAGATAATATAGGCTATATAATAAAAGGTAATATATATATTCTTATTTAAAGTCTGTCTAAAGTTAACAGACAGTGTTTCAAAAGCGCAATCCACATGTTTACATATATGTTTATTACAGTGACTTTGAATTACCTAAATACTGTGTGGTAAAGCAACAGATTTGTTTTTATATTTCTGCAATCTACTTTAGTTTGTGTGATTTGTTGCTTAATGCTTAAACATTAAGATTTATACTCATGGAAATTACTAAAGTAGTCAAACCTGTTCATTAGAAGGGGGCGACCCAATACTTTTGGCAATATAGTGTATAATATATTATTATTATTATATATTGTGGCGGGAGGAGCAAACGACAGACACAGTGGGTGTGGCGTCAGGCCTCGGAGAGGCTTTTATTAAACAGAAATTTCAAAATAAAGTGTCCAAGGGGAAAAAAGTGTCCAAAATAACAGGGGACCTGGTGTCCTCGACGTGTTCCGGGGTTCGTGAAGGAGGGGCAGTGTTCAGAAAGGAAGGGTCCAGGTAAGGGGCGGAGTCTGGCGACCGCACGCGCTCCCCTCTCTGGTCCGGGGCGCGAGGGGCGGCGGCTTCTTCCCGCGGCTTCGTCCTCTTCTGGCCCACGGCACTCCTGGGGGATTCCATGGCCCGGCATCCTGGCCCATCAGCCATCACGGGTGCGGTTTCGTCCGGACTGCGGGTCCGACGGCTCGCGTCTCTGGCGGCGGTGGGAAGCCCTCAACACTCCCTTCCTGGACCCACGAGGACACCAGCGTGCATGCATGAGGAAGAGACCGGTCTCCCGAGGAGAGGCGCGATTGGCATTTAAACGGCGGCGGTGATGAGGCCCTATTCGATTCAGGTGTGCCTCATCATGCCTTCAGACCTGTCCATCTTCAGCGCCCCTCCTCTCTCACACACCCACTCCCGTCGGGAGCCTGGTGAAGGGCGGCGAATAAGGGACGGGGTGGTGATGATATTAAGGGGGGAGGCAGCCGACTCGTCACAAAATATATTTTATATATATATATATATATATATATATATACAGTACAGGTCAAAAGTTTGGAAACATTACTATTTTGTAATGTTTTTGAAAGAAGTCTCTTCTGCTCATCAAGCCTGCATTTATTTGATCAAAAATACAGAAGAAAAACAGTAATCTTGCAAAATGTTATTACAATATAACATAATGGTTTCTGTTTTAATATACTTCAAATAATTTATTTCTGTGATTTAAGACTGAATTTCCATCAGCCATTACTCCAGTCTAAAGTATACATGATCCTTCAGAAATCGTTCTAATATGCTGATTTATTATCAATGTTGGAAACATTTGTTGCTTTTATTTATTTATTTGGAACCCGTGATACTTTTTTTTCGGGATTCTTTGATGAAGAAAAAGTTAAAAAGAAGAGCATATTAAAAAGAAGAGTATATACTACCGTTCAAAAGTTTGGGGTCAGTAAATTTTTATTCTTTCTTTTTTTGAAAGAAATTAAACCTTTTATTCAGCAAGGATGTGTTAAATTGATAAGAAGGGATAGCAAAGATTTATATTGTTAGAAAAGATTTATATTTTGAATAAATGCTGTTCTTTTAAACTTTGTATTCATCAAAGAATCCTGAGAAAGAAGAAAAAAAAAAAAAAAAACAGTTTCCAAAGAAATATTTGGCAGCACAGCTGTTGCCAAGATTGATAATTCTAATAATAAATCAGTATTTTCTGAAGGATCATGTGACACTTTAGACTGGAGTAATGGCTGATGGAAATTCAGCTTTGCATCACAGAAATAAATTATTCTTTAAAGTACTGTATATTAAAACAGAAACCATTATTTTATATTGTAATAACATTTTGCAAGATTACTATTTTTCTTCTGTATTACTGATCAAATAAATGCAGGCTTGATGAGCAGAAGAGACTTCTTTCAAAAACATTACAAATAGTAATGTTTCCAAACTTTTGACCTGTACTGTATATATATATATATATATATATATATATATATATATATATATATATATATATATATATATATAAATATATATATATTAGGGATGGGTCACGATTTTGAATATTCAGTTGATCGGTTCTCATAGAATATCGAACAGGCTGTGCGATTATATTTGTCTAAGTATTCCCCATGTTTTCGGTGCTGATGCGGTGGTGACGCGTAAGCAGAGGTAAGCGTTGGCAATAACGCACATAAAAACTGTCAAAGACAACAGAACACCACACTTTATCACACGAACACTGTAGACTAACAACTTAGAACGATGTCAAATAAGAGTTCTGTGCGGACCACAAATATCCCCGACTGGGTTAGAGGTTTGCTGAATCCGGACTGGGAAGGGCACGGAAAACAAATAACGTGTTCTACGGAGCCACTAATGGGACATATGGTTAGCTGCATGCTAGTGATAGCCTTTTACATTACAGTAAATGCAGTTTAACTTACCAGCAACAGAGTATGAATATGGTGAATGATTTGCAGATCCTGAGCACCACTGACAGACATCTAATCTTGTAAAATGTGTAGTAAGTACAGTGCCGCTCCATAGTATAAACATGTGATCGCTAATCTCCAAAGTGAAAGTAAAACGGTCGCGCGCACGCACGCACATTCAAAAGCGTTTTCAATGCCCCGCAAATTAATAACGGCTCACTGATGCCCGCAGTTAATATACAGAATAATTACCCAACGATATAATTGCGAGAGAAAGTATTGGAATATATTTTTTGAGCAGTTTAATACCTTATGAGCAGTTGATTTATGCTAACGGATGGACTGCTATGTTAATAAGTGCTGTCATTCTGTTGCGTTTATTATGTTTCAGCATGTTACAATCATTATATGGCTTGAGTTAAGATAACCTATCTTTAAATAAATAAAACAGTTTGTTATCATACAGATTAAAAGCGTGACTGGTCTCTCTCTCTGTTTATGGGTGTGTAACACTAGCCTAATAACGTGACATGCGTGCATGCATACAGGGAAGGGGTGCTATTTTCGAATAATCGAATAATAATCTAATAATTCCCAGCGATTTTTGAATATTACTTTTGCTTGAAATGCCCATCCCTAATATATATTATATATATATATATATATATATATATATAAGGGATGCACCGAAATGAAAATTCTTGGCCGAAGCTGAACAAAATGAAACACTGGGCCGAAGGCCGAATACGGTTTTTCTTATTTTTTCCCCCATGTAGGCCTATTTTGCCATTTTTTTTCACTATTGCATAAATTAAATAGCCAAAATTTGCTTTTTACTGTTTTGTCCTTCTTTTCAAATAAAAAATCAATTACAAAACAACAATTTAAAAATATTTACTTAACACTGAACAGTTTTTAACATTCTATCAGACATTATACCAACAAAGCACAATTTAACTTAAAATTAATGTTAATAAAATATTTTTTTTGGCCATTTTTGAGACCCCCTTCTTGAATCATGCATGTATTTTTTACTGTACAAATAAATGCAGCCTTGCTGAGCAGAAGAGACTGCTTTTAAAACATTACAGTATATTACAGATCCCAATTTAAACACTACATGTGAATGTTATAATAAATGTATAGAGCTGTTGTAGGGTAATTGTTATTATTGTCTTTTTTTATTTTTTATTTTACAGAACAACAGTAAAATTACAATACTAACATTCATGAATGTTGATGGAGCTGTTGCTTTTTCTTAGATTTTATTTTGGCAGAAACCCGCAGGAAGACCTTAGTGCTTCTTTTTGTTGACAACAGCATACGGATATTTAAATGATTCTCATTACAAATTTGGGAAGATGTTTGTCGCACGTATCACACTTTCACGTGTCCTTAAAAAAATGATAAAAATGTTACTGAGCAAATGATGAGTAACAGTGTTTCAGCGCAGAATTTCCTCATGCTTTGGACTTTGAACCCTGGCGCTGCGAGCTCGTGCAGTGCTTTTTGAATGCAATCCGTGCATGTATTAGAAAACACAACATTCTGCAGTTTATTTACTAATCGTTTGAGGCCATTTGGCGATTTCAATCATCACAGTAACCAGCAACAACCACCTCTTCCTCTTCTCATCGGACACATGAGATGCAGCACTAAGCAGTCTCTCGCTGTCGGTGCTTCGTGCTTGTAATGAATTTTGCGTCTTTCTCTGACTGTTTTAAATACTTTCACACTGCAGACGTGTTTGCTGCATTAGTGCGCGCCTCTATTTGATCTCATCATGGCATTGTACGGTACAATTTATTCGGCTTTTTCGCTAATTCGGCCGAACACCAAAAAAGGTTTTTTTGCTATTTTCGGCCGAACAATTTCGGTTGCCGAACATTCGGTGCATCCCTAATATATATATATATATATATATATATATACATATATATATATATATATATATATATATATATATATATATATATATATATATATATATATACATATATATATACACATACACACACACACACACACACATACACACACACACACACACACATACAAATTAGGGATGCACAGAAATGAAAATTCTTGGCCGAAGCCGAACAGAATGAAACACTGGGCCGAAGGCCAAATACCGAACACGGTTTTTCGCATTTTTGAGACCCCCTTCTTGAATCAGGCATGTATTTTTTAAAGTACAAATAAATGCAGCCTTGCTGAGCAGAAGAGACTTCTTTTAAAACATTAGAATATATTACAGATCCCAATTTGACCACTAATATAATAAATGTATTAATAGAGCTGTTGTAGGATAATTATTATTTTCATTATTATTGTCTTACTTTTTTTATTTTATTCTACAGAACAACAGTAATATTACAATACTAACATTTATGAATGTTGATGGAGTTGTTGCTTTTTCTCAGCTTTTATTTTGGCAGAAACTTGCAGGAAGATCTCAGTGCTTCTTTTTGTTGACAAAAGATTTATAAATTATTCTCATTACGAATTTGAGAAGATGTTTGTCGCACGTATCGCATTGTCACATGCTTTTAAAAAATTAATAAAAATGTTACTGAGCAACTGACGAGTAACAGTGTTTCAGCGCAGATTTTCCTCCAATTTAATCCAATTAATCTCAATCAAACTGCATTTGGGTTTTTCTGATTAGGTTAAAAAAAATAAATAACTGAAAAATACAGCTAACTAACACAATAAAAACATGATAACAATGAAAAACATGATTTTGGAAAATGAAAAAAAAAAATGTTTTAACAGCAATTCTAAATGGTTGCATTATATATATATATATATATATATATATATATATATATAAATAAATAAATATATATATATATATATATATATATGCACAGTAACACTGTAATGCTTAGTACAGTAGATTAGCATGAAAAAGACACATTTTAGTCTAGAAAGTTCTACAGAAGTACATGAATGCAGCCTACTGTGCATTTAAATGTGTGATTTCATAAGCATTTCCATGCCACTTACAAAAGCCCTTTAGGGAACATTAGACTGCAATAAACTGCCGGCATTAGAGCAAACGTCCCTGACAGCCCATAATTACAAGCAGCGAAGTCATCATGACTGTCTCTGCAAGCCAGCAGCGATGGACATGTACAGAATGATAAATACACCTCGTGGTGGTAGAAATGTGTCACCTGGTAAGATTTAGCTGTATTATGTATCACGTATAGACCGCAGTATCAGCGGACAGGACTGCTTTACATTTTTTACTTGAAAGAGTGACAAAGAAACACAGATGTTTCTAAAGAAAGGCTTTCAGAAGCATGCTATCTAAAGGGTGTTGTTTGCTCAGACCTGTAAAACAGCATCAACAGGCTATTCTTCACTGCAGAACTGCTGTAAAGTGTGTCAGGCAGGTCAGTCTCGCTTTAGCCTGACAGCAAAGCATTAGAGGTTTTTGTGTTTGGTTTCTGCTGAAATCCCAAAGATTTCCTTACCACGGTTAATGATTTGCATGACACTAAACCCTCTAACCAAGGTAAAATCACACTTGAGGTTGTGTGTGTCAGCAATTAAAACTACAGTGCTCAATAAATAAATAGATGTGTTAACGAGTGAAATCTCATGAACACATGCTCAAACCTCAAAATCTAAAAAAAAGAAATTTTGCATAAAGTAAAGCTTATTTTAAAGGCCATTATAATTTTTGCACTGTGATATTTTCATTTGAATTAAGCACATTTCCTAACCAAATCTGCATTACTGGATGGCTTCAGAAAAGTTTGTTTCGTTAAATTTTGTATAGTTTTTATATTTTGATATTTCACAATGTGTTTATATATTTTGTTAATTTTATATATTTTTCAATTCCCACTATTTTTAATGATGGTGATTCTTCTTACTGTAAGTCAATATTTTTTATTTAAATAAATATGCATAAATGAAAAACAATCATTACTTGCAAATGTTGCACGAGTGTATTTTTTCTATATTACAGTGAGGAATAATGAGATTTTTTGCATTACAATAATGTGAGTTTGGGGAGGAGGGGGTGCACAAAAAATCCTAATAATAAAAAATAACATTATTTTCTTAAAGCAAATAGATTTTAGCATGAAATGTGACCTAGACATGTTCTTGACCAGCTTTGTGAGACTAGTAATATAATAATAATAATAATAATAATAATAATAATAATAATAATAGAAAGACTGAAGGTAATTTCTTGTAGAACATACTACTCCAATAATCTTTGTTTTATATACAACTGTAAAAAATTTTTTTTTACAGTGTAATCATATGTTCATTTGGTAAATAGTATGCATTCACCAAATTAAACATCTTGCAAGTTCAACTAACTAAACTACTGTGGATGTTAATAGCAGATATTTGAATAATTACTTATCTGGTTCAATGCCACATTCAAAAATATTAAAATAGCAGAGATAAATATTATTGCTAATGCACTTATATATATATATATATATATATATAGATAGTAGAGAGAGAATTAAAATTAACCATTTCTATTTTAATATCTTCGAATGTGGCACATCAAAAAGAAAACTATTCTCTTTTATATTCTTGATTCAAGTGAAACTTTTACGGTGCCATTTTCACCTACCCAAACTTTTCACTACTTTTTCAATTGAGCAGATTCTATCTACACAACCGTCCTCAGCCGACCTCTTCGGTCCGCACAGAAAACCCTAGTTAGTGGGTATCGCTGCTGGAGATTCACGCAGAATGCTCTCAAGGGCACGGTGAAATCTGCAGACCGTTCTCGTCGCCAGGCATTCAGCTGCAGCGAAACACACAGTTGCCCGTAGGGAGTGTGATAATGGGAGCAGCCTGGCAGAAGACGAGGGACAAGAAACCTCCAGAGAGCTACCGGGCATGTCAGATTCAGGACTCCTCTAATATACAGTCTACGGCTGGGTCGATAAATAGTATGCAATGGTAGAAATATGACATTTTGCTTTATCATTAACTTACGCAATAGAGCTGCATTCATCTGCATTTAAAACTTAAAAACACACTTCCAATAAGGCTTTTTTTTTTTTTTTTTTCATCGTGTTGAGTCTTAGATGTTGGATCAGTCAGTCAAATTTCTGGCTTAGCAGATGGAACAGGCTAAGCAAACATCTGGCATGTAAATCTGAGGGGTAAACAGGCAAGAAATGCAAATGAGAAGATGCAGCAGTGAACTCTCATTCACGTGCGTGTTACGCTCCTCTGATTACAGGGTCACTAAAGGTGTTCGTAACGGCTGCGCCAATGAGTCATATTGATCCTGGTCACAAGCGAACAGCCTGTCGAGGGAAAAACCAGCATCATCTCAGTGAGAGACTGGGACTGGCTGCCAGGTGACTAATCTGCATGTTATTATCACTAACAACAACTGTTACCAAGATAGAAACTAGCAGAGAAAAAGGTGTAATCATTAACTAAATAAAAATGAAAAATGTGGGTTTGCAAAGAAAAAAAAATATATGGATATTTATGCTCACCAAGGCTGCATTTTTTAAATTAAAAATACAGTAAAAACAGTAATATTGTGTAATATTATTACAATTACAAATGACTGTTTTCTGTGTGAATATATTGTAAAATGTAATTTCTTCCTGTGAATTAACGCTGAATTTTCAGCATCATTACTCCAGTCTTCAGTGTCACATGATCTTCAGAAATCATTCTAATATGCTGATTTGCTGCTCAAGAAACATTTCTGATTATTATCAATGTTGAAAACAGTTGTGCTGCTTCATATTTTTGTGAAAACCTTGATACATTTTTATTTTCAGGATTCTTTGATGAACAGAAAGTTCAAAAGAACAGCATTTGAAATAGAAATCGTTTGTAACATTATAATTGTCTTCACTGTCATTTTATCATTTCAATGCATCCTTAATGAATAAAAGTATACATTTCTTTAAAGGAATATGGTAGTGCATATAGAATTTTTCTTTAATATTAGTAAAGTTACAGAAAAAAAAAAATCATTGCTATACCATGGTATTTAAAAGGGACTTCAAATGAGCTGAGTGAAGGGCAAAGGTCAAATCTTGGGTGTCTGCCAGCAAGGTTCAAATAATTGGTTTCCTTTAATGCTGATAAGACTAAACACAGAATACTAATTAACTATTAATAAGTCCTGGCCGCAGTCAGCTGGTCAGAGGGAACATCCCATCAACAGATGGCTAACATTTGTATGTAAAAATTTAGCACCTTTAAAAACAGACGAGTCCAACCGGCCCAACAGAAACAAAACCCTTATGATTTTCTAAAGGATTCTTTAAGGATCATCACAGCATTCACTGCAAAAAAATGGCTAATCTTACTTAGTAAGTTTGTCTTGTTTCTAGTCAAAATATCTAAATATTCTTAAATCAAGATACTTTTACTAGACAAGCAAAATGACGTAAGATATTTAGTCTTGCTCTGTGGTAGTGCATTTGCTTAAAACAAGTGGGGGCCCACTATCTGCCAGTGAGGTAAGTAAAATACTCTTAAAACAACAGTATTTTACTTACCCCACTGGCACATAATTTTACTTGTTTCAAGCAAAATGCACTTTATTTAGTTTTTTTTTTTTTTTTTTTCCCTGGAAACAAGACTAAATATCTTACGTCATTTTGCTTATCTAGTAAAAGCATCTTGATTTAAGACAAGACAAAAATAAACAAGACAAAACTACTAAGTAAGATAAGCCATTTTTTTTGCAGTGTGTAGAGAGCAGATAATTTGGATGTTTGCGGTCCTCTCCACTCTCCGTTTGCTCTGAAAGGCTGTGCTGTAATCCCTCCGGCCAGGCCGGATCGCTTTCCTGTCCGAGCGCTAATCAGCTGATCAAACTAACGAGAGTGAACGGTAGGTCTGATGAAAACACTGATTCAGGCAGACAATACGCCACAGCCTAAACCAGTTTCACACTCTGAGGTCATGGGAGATTAGTTCACACAGATCAATTTAGAGGTAGCACGTAACGAGAGAACAGAGCGAACAATGGACAAATAAGTCAGATAACCTTAAGTCGCTGTAAAACAAAATGACAGCTGAATTCTGCATAAAATTGTGATGCTTTCTTTGGAAATCTGGGCCTGTTGACTTATTTCCTCATGTGACATTTACAGAAAGTGGGTAAATATTTAAATACTTCAGATACAACAGTGTTGTGTTAAACTATGGCAGGGATTCTCATTTTTTTATATTTAGTTTAATTTAATTTAATTAAATTTTTCATTTAATTTAGCCAAACCCATTTGACATTAAATCTCAGGGGGACTTCAAGTAAATATTTTAAGTGTAACATTTCAGTAATTTAACAATACATTCACATGTTCACCATTATCTCACATAGTCACATGACATGCAATGTTTGCAATTTTTGTAATAAAAATGCAGTTTTTATTTGAGTTTCATTTTGATTTTAAAATTACTTATTTTTATTAGTTCCTTATTATTATTATTATTATTATCTATCAATCAATCAAATCAATCTATCTATCTATCAATTTATTTATTTATTTATTTATAGGCAGGGACCAACGCTAAGGATATTTTCTACTGGCCCGGTCGGGCCAGTGGTACAAATTTTTACTTGCCCTGCCAACATTTTCACTGGCCCTGCCACAAAAAATAAAATAGTTGCTGTTATCATTGTTTTTGATCTATGTTATCTTGTATTCTAATAAATAAGATTATATGACACGAATATTTTAGATAAATTAAGTTTTACAATTCTCTATTTCAATACCACAGCAAAAATCACTAGCCAAAAATAAACATAAATATAAAGTTGAAGCATTATTAAAGACAAGTGACAGCCAGTAAATAAGAACAAATTACAAGTAATAGTACAAATAAACATAGGTTTTTATCTTTGCGCTATAGGCCTAAAGCATAATTTATTTTCTATGTTTATAGATGTTCAGGTGCAGAAATTGAAAAATCACATAAAATAACATTTGTGTATTCTTCACTCTTTGTTGCACCTTGATTTTTCATAGCCATTTGAAATTAGAGGCAGCCACTGCATTTTAATCATGGATTAATCCAAAAAAAAAAAAACAAGTGCAATGTTTGATTCATATTAGACTGTATAATTTCAAAATCGGAAGCAAAAACAGAATGACCTGACTTTAGCTTTGCGAAATTATGCTAACGTTACATAAAACATCGGCACTAAACAGAAACAGATGACGGGCTGAATGAGACGCAGTTTCACTCCCTGATAGCAGGCGGCGCTCATAGAACAGTGATACAGCGTTTCCTTGGTTACAGCTGTAAACACAGGACACCAATTTAATATGAATTATATGGAGACTAGATGAAAAGAAAATGCAATTTCTGAAAACAGCCAGTTCCCCTCAGAAACACGTTCATATAAAATTCAATATTTGTATTTTCTTCCTATATTTCACGCATGGTGAACAGAGATCGTGTTCTGCCTGCTAGTGCTACAGTGTTTTCTCCTCTTTGTGTCCGTCTTCATCGTCTCTGGCCTCTGTTAACGGCCGTTTACAGACTAATTAGAATAATAACGTAATATTTCCACACAAATGACATTTGGGGAAATGATTGCAGTGCAGTTTGTGTGCAAGCACGGAACAGAAGATGCTCTAAAATAAATAATAAAAAAAAACGTCCGGTCGATCGGTGCATCTGTACTCCAGTGTATAAATTCAATATAGATTAATCAGTGTTAAAGTTACTTGCCAGGACGTGTATTTTGACATACTTTTATATGTATTTGCGCATTCAGGCGGCTGGCGCGTGTCAGAGACGCGGCTGTCTGTGCGCGCGCTGTTCACACAGAACACAACACAGCGCGCAAGTACTGAAAGGAGTTGTCTTTCGCGCCCAAATGCTTTTTAATCGCTTGAATTTTTAAATGAACAAGCAAGGCTTAAAAACGCATGCAAATGATAAAATTTCGTGACTACGCTGCAGTGGCCCGATCGGGCAAGTGACAAATCCGTCTACTGTCCCGAGCGTCCGTCACGCTGGCCCCGGGCCATCGGGCAGTCCTTATTGTCGAGCCCTGATAGGATTTAATTAAATATTAGCTTTTCATCAACTCATAATTCATAATCCCCCTAAATCCATTACAAACCTCAGTTTGGAAAACCATAGCTTAAATAAAAGATATATTCATTTGAAGCTTTCAATAAATGCATTCATCAATAAAATTGTGTTTGGTCAACCAGTGCATTTTGCGGGCACACTTTCTGTATAATGTCTCTAAATGGTATAACTGGCTGCTTTCCCAGTCATTATAGATGAAGATTTCCACATGGTCTCTTGCGGAGCGGCAACTTGAATTACTGTTCTGCCAAACAACACCAGAGCAATTAATGCAATCTGAACCCGTCTGACAGGAGTTCATTCAAACTGTTCTGATGAATTAATCTAAACCCCATGTCTGTACCGGTTTGCTTTCAATTTCCACCATGCCAATTAGCTGATACAAGCTATAAATGAGCCCTACTGTATGAACTAGGTCTACTTCTTGCCGCCTTCAGGCTGTGAGACTTGGCACTCACTCCCCATGATGAGCATTTATTAATAATGAACAGACTCTGAAACATTAATGCTTAACCCTGGCAGAGGCGCCAATATATTTGGACAGATGGATTGAGATGTAAACACTGCGAATGACAATGATACTGTCGACCAGCAGAGTAGCCAGACTGAACACAGCGTGCGAGACCCGACATACATGCAGAGGATTTGATAAAAGCCACCTGATAAAGCCAAATGAAAGAAACAGCACTCAGTCGCAGACTGGCATGGCTAAAAGGAATTAGGACAATCAGATAGATAGAACTTAACAGAAAAAACTCCTCAAAAAACTTAACAGGGATTAATAACTAAAATTTATCTTCCTCAAATAAACCTATAGTATGACTATGACTTCATAAGATTTATAATATAATTTATAATTTTGTAGTGCATGAGTTTTCCGGACTAATTTATGATTGACAGATGTGCTTGCAATGAGCAGTCCAAAAAAGATCTGTGTGAAGTTTCTTCAAAAAATGCATGCATACATACATATATAAATGCCATAAGGGTTTGGGATGACATAATTGTCAGGTAAAGTAATTTAATTTGTGGCTGAACTAAAGCTTTAAATTTATAAAATAAAATAAAATAAAATAAAATAAAATAAAATAAAATAAAAACACATTAAACAATAAAAACACTTTAACAGCCACTTAAAATGTTGCCAGGGCACGTAAAAAACTAATTACTTACATTTGTGTTTCTTCTGCACATAATCATACAGGGAAAGGGGGAAAGGGAAGTGGTTTGTGGCCAAGTATGGTGACCCATACTCGGAATTTGTGCTCTGCATTTAACCCATCCAAGTGCATGCACACAGTAGTGAGAAGTGAACACACACACACAAACACACTGTGAACACACACCCGGAGCCGTGGGAAGCCAATGCTGCGGCGCCCGGGGAGCAGTTGGGGGTTCGGTGCCTTGCTCAAGGGTCTCGCCTCGGTCGTGGTATTGAGGGTGGAGAGAGTGCTGGTTATTCACTCCCCCTACCTACAATCCCTGCTGGACCTGAGACTCGAACCCACGACCTTCAGGTTACAAGTCCAACTCTCTATCCATTAGGCCACAACTGCCCCGTATGTGTATAGTATGACTTCAGAACACATATACAGTGCATGAGTCCGCTGGACTAATTTATGATTGACAGATTGACAGACACTATTAACTGTTGTACAGAAAAAATCTGGGTGAAGATTTTTCAAAATGAATAAACTACAGTACCAGAGTACAGTTTGGGACAACACAAGGGGGAAGTAAATGATAGAATTTTCATTTTTTACTGAAACAAAGTTTTAAAGTTGAGCAGAGGAAAATCTAAAATGCCTGACAATAAAATTTACACTCCTGCTGGGAATGAGAATTGAGATGTCCACAAAACAACACGCAGACGGCTTCAGACTCCAGCGAGAGGATTGTACATCGGGAAGCTAGCAACTGTCACAGCTAACACACTGAAACAGGAAGAAAGTCTGCAACTCAGTGTTTGCACATACCTGACCTCATCTACCCTCTGCGCCGACATCCTCCTCTCCTCTTGTATCACACATCAGCTGCATTTCCCCAAATCTTCACCACTCTCTGTTTCCTCTCAAGCACTGATAACAATTTACACATTATGCACTAACCGCCTCATAACCCACTCGATAAGTAAAACATGATTTACTAAACCATATCACACCCACCTCTTATCAAAACAACACTTCATTGTCTCACTAAGCATTTAATTACACAGGCCTGGTGCAGTCGGGTCAGTATGTACTGTAATTAGCCGTACGTCAGGCGTCTAATTGACACTGTGCACTGTAGGGTATCATTCAAGAGCAAGCATGTAAGAATCTCAGGTTACCACAGTCCTAGTCTCAGACGGCACACAATTC
The DNA here is from genome assembly GCA_021397915.2 of Tor tambroides. Lineage (NCBI taxonomy): Eukaryota > Metazoa > Chordata > Actinopteri > Cypriniformes > Cyprinidae > Tor > Tor tambroides. The sequence continues at coordinate 85,231 of JAFVLL020002926.1, read as the reverse complement.
CATGATGCACTCCAAAACGGCAAGAGCTGATTGGCTGATGCTGCACAGCTGCCAGGCGTTCCATTGGTCAATTTACAAGTCAGTCTTCCTGAATAAATAGACAGTTCTTGTCCAGATAAACTGCAAACTGGACCAGACATTATGCTGACAGCAAGACCAAACACTGTTCTGATGACTGTGCAACTTCATCACTGTGTGAAAAGGAATATTTACACTGGTAAATGGAGTAGCGTGAGAGCAGAGAGGAAAATGCCCCTGGGAAGAGGGCAATTTAAGGGTCTCTCTGGGTCGAAGACTTTATCAATTAAACGTGTAGTGACTTAACTCACACATAACACCAGTGCACGTAACGGGAGATTTTCTCAGAACTAACTTCATGTTTCTGAGCCACACACTTTTTTTATTTCTTATTTTTCTTTAAAAGAAAAAACTAACACTAGCTTTTCTAATCTTTTTGTATTATATCTGTTTTATTTTTATTTATTATACAATTAACAAAAGCAAAAAAGGCCTCTAACACTAGCTTGCTCTATTCTTTTTCTATTCTATCGGTTTTCTTTTTATTTATTATATAATTAAAAAGAAAAAACTTGCTACATGCACTGCGTTAAGCTAACTGAGACTTGTTATAGGACTTCCATATCATTGCTCTTTTGTTGATTTTGATTGCTTCCATTGTCCTCATTTGTAAATCGCTTTGGATAAATGTTATGATATATGTTACGAGTACTCATATCAACTCATAACATATGTACACACACATATAATAAACTAAACTTTAGAATATTTTAACTTATAAATATATTGTTGATCACACAAAATTAAGCAACTGAATATAACATATAGAATATAAAATACATTTGTTATGATAGGCCTGATATACAACACTGGATATAAAAATATATATTTCATCAAAATTATATTACATATGTATTATACAAAAATTTTACACCATAATAAAATAAAGTAAGTTTATTTATATATATATATATATATATATATATATATATATATATATATATACACACATATTAAATCACTAAATACAGTTTTTTATAATTTGATAACTTTTTGCACTTTAAATACAAATACAAAAATTGTAATACAATTGTTACTATATGTATGTATGTATGTGTGTGTGTGTGTGTGTGTGTGTGTGTGTGTGTGTGTGTGTGTCAAAAATGTTTTGTTTTTGTTTTAGATTTTATATACTACCTCATAGTTGATCACACAAAATATGAAAAAGCCACTGAAAATGAAAATAAACACTTTTATGCCATATTATTTTTGATATTATACTGTATGTGTGTACTATCAGTCAGATAGATAGATAGATAGATAACTGTCCCTGAATACAATAATGCAATGCCAATAATGCATACATTCATAATATAAACATACTCACCCAGTTTCATGAGTGAAGCCAGCAGAACCCATAACGAAATCTCAAAGGGGAGCCTGACGTGATCATAATCCAAAGACAGAACCGGGAAGGGCTTCTTGTAATGAGTAGTGTGAGTGTGGTTCCCTTGATTCTGGGTCCCCTGGTCATGGCTGTCAGGGGGCTTTCCGTGATTGGTGCCGATGTCTGGAGAGCAGGTGCCCACCAGGAGCCCCAAGACGAGGAGGAACATCTTGAGCTCCATGATAGTTGCGTGTTTCAGAAGATGAGAGGAATCAAGCCTCTCCAGATACACGAATAACACGATATTATCTGATCAAGTCTGTCAGTTCTTTAACTAGCTCTACGGTGAAGTTTCGTATTAAACTACTGGGTAATCCCTGGATCATTTTCTGACTTCTTACTGACTTAAATTTCCTAACTTCCTAACGTACTTCCTGACTTGAGTAAAGCACGTAAACCTAGCAGCACACCCTCTTCAGGTGAAGCAAACCAGGAAACATAGACAGGTAAGTGTGTATATACCTGCATATAAAGCAGGAAATATATATGCTCAACTCAAATATTTGGTGTGAGAAGATTTCCTCAAGGCATTACACTGTAAGGTGTTCATTTTCTTCCTCCATCACCATCATCACCACCAGCCCCTCAGAAACCGCGTGAAAAGGACACTCAATGACAACTCTAAGACACTCCTCATCGATCAAAATCAGTCCTCAAATCACGTTTTCCTCATCTTGGTCGTTGTTATCTTCTGATATCATCGGAACCGGCTGTCCTGTCCCGATCCGGACGACAAGCAAAAGTCGCTCGAACTACGGATGACGTTGCTGTATTCGCGGCAGCGTCACGCGAGCTCCTCCGCGCTCCTTAAATAACTTAAACGATGTCTTTTAGCGATAACACTGGCCACTTCACACACACCGACTCCTTTTTCCATGTCTGCAGTGCGTGATGCGGAGCAGATATACGTACCGCTCTTAAAAACACACCCTTTGGGCAGGTTTTTACAAGTCAAAGGGAGGGGTCTCTTTATTGGATTGCAGCGGCATCCAGTGGAGAGGAGGGTCGCTGGGGTTTTGCCGTTAGGGTTGCCAGATCACGTGTTTTCCCGCCAGGATTATATGGAAAAATAAATAAATAAACAAATAAATAAATAAATAATAAATAAAGTAAAATAAAACAGCAAAATAAAATAAATCTGTCTACATTTACTCACACCCATTTCGTTTCATACAGTGTAAGTGAATGGGGATTGGTGCTGTCAAATTTGAAAATGATACAAAAAAGCACCATAGTAATATTTCCTGCAGTTACTCAAGTGGCTTCAGAATCATGTGACTTCCTTTCTTTCATGAAACACACAAAAAATGGTCATTCTCTGAGTCAATTTAAAAAACCACAAAAAAAGGAACACCATAATGCAAACACTGCAGTTGTCAGTATATTTCATCCATTTACTCTTGTTTTATACCCATAGAATGGTCTTTCTTCAAGTCACTGATTTCCATAATGATAGTGAATGGGGACTATCAAGCTCTAAAATAAAAAAATAAAAAAGTACCATAGTAGTCAATGTTACCTCCAATTACTCACACTCATTGTCATTACAGACCTGTATGACTTTCTCTCCTCAATGGAACACACACACACACACACACACACACACACACAAACACACACACACACACACGCACGCACACACACACGCACAAAGGAGGTAACACTCTTCCATTCTTATATTCAATGAAAGTAAATGGGGACTGGCTTTATCAAGTAAAAAATAAAAAATCATCATAGTAGTCAATAGAGAGCACTGTATGTCTTCTGAAGTCATTTGATAGCATTATATAATGAAAAAACAGTTATTTAAGTCATTTTTCACAGGAAATCTTGTCTTCTACCATTGCTTTTAAATTAAATATGTCGCTAGATGTTATAGATAGTTGTGAAACATGTTGCATATTTATTATTTGAATGGTTTTTCAGTAAATAACAGTTTTGCTCATCACATAAAGCTTTCAGAAAGGTACATTTATGCTGTTTTATAAGGAGCCCTTTTTGACATTTTGAGCTTGAAAGCTTGAGTCCCCATTCAGTTTCATTATGGCAAAGAGTGCCCAGAAATCAGAAGTCAGTCAAAAGTCATATATATATATATATATATATATATATATATATATATATATATTAGTGCTGTCAAATGATTAATCGCGATTAATCGCATCCAAAATAAAAGTTTTTGTTTACATAATATATGTATGTGTACTGTGTATATTTATTATGTATATCTAAATACACACACATACAGTATATATTTTGAAAATATTTACATGTATATACATATATATATTTACATTCTTATATTTTATATTATATATAAATAGCCTATATTTAATATATAAACATAACATATTTTTCTTAGATATATACATGCATGTGTTTGTATTTATATATACATAATAAATACACCCAGTATACACACATGTATCATGTAAACAAAAACTTTTATTTTGGATGCGATTAATTGTTTGACAGCACTAATATCTATATCTATCTATCTATCTATCTATCTATCTATATATATATATATATATTTATATGTCTTGTACTATTCGAGAAACCCACTTGTCCTGCCTCGGGTGAAATGTATAGCATTTAGGCTACATCTGGCAACAATGATGATCAGGTTCGATTTCTGTTAATTTTTTATCATGATGTCTTATAAATTATTTCAATAAATGCAAACAAATCTAAATATGTATAATCTGAAATCTCTGTCATGATTTCGGGGTGGTATGTAATGAGTTTTGGTATCGGTTTGTTACTGTCAGGTATATCTGGCAACCCTGCTTGCCGTGACAGGATGATTCAGTCAATTCAACAAACTCATGGTTTATTGTTCCCTCCTAATCCATTGTTAGTCATACAACACTAACTGTGCTGCTTTCCAAGAATCAGTGAGGTTCCCTCCCTCTATCCTGTTAGTCTATCACGTCTATATCGCAGTTTCACCGCACAGAGCCGCTTGTCCTTCAGTCTCAGCTGAAGGGGACTCAGTATAGATCCAGAAAACTGCAATGCAGCTCGGCACACAGCCAGGAATGTGCATTTTGCGTCTAAATGACTGATCTAAGTCATATGACAAAGTGTTCTTAAATGAAACCAAGTGAACAGACATGCACCAAAATAGCCATGTGAGACCAACTAGTAGTTTCATAATCCTCTTGCTGACTTGTAACCCGACTGTCTACAAGTGGAACCAAGTAAACAACTCAGATAACTATAATCATGAGGAAGGAGAAGTTAAAATGACTCACTGGTGTACAAAAGATCTACTGTATCATGCATTTACATGCATTGTTTTTATTAGGCATCATTAGACACAATTAGTTTCGGCCCCACATGTAGCCTATTCACAAAGATTGCATCAAATCTGTTAAGCCATTCCCAAAGGACTAATGAGCTGACTGTCTCTTACTGTACATATATCTTTGTAAAAAATAAAACATGTTCTGTCTTACTGTAGGCTATGTCTAAACAGGACATCCTGTTATGTAAAACACAACTGAATGAATAAACAATTACTATCTACATAGAGATAGGAACAGAAACTTGAGGAACAAAGATGCAAAAGGCCATAAACTTCTTCAAAGGAGGCCAAGAATTGATTGTAATTATTCTTTCTTACTAAAACATATCCAGTTTTCACAACAGAATTTATATATATATATATATATATATATATATATATATATATATATATAAAGAAGTTGTATTGTGTGTCCAGATGTTTTACATTTGATATGAAATGACCTTGTATGATACACAGTAACAGTGCGTTCTAAGTTTAAAAACAATCAATGTTTTAAATGTCTTACTTGCATACTATATAATTTGATCTTGTGCATCATACAAAAATAAACCTGCATTTGATTCAACCTACAACCAGTAGACCTCTTGACCTGAAGATTTAAGAGTTTTCTCTGCATCCTGCAATCGTCTGTTTTCTTTTGTGGCTGCTTGAGCGTTTCATCTGCTGAAATAGTTTCCCTGCCATGCCAAGCTGCATCAAACACAGGACACAAATAGACACAAGCTGGAGCGGTCAGAGAAAAAACATGCTGATTTTATTGAGTCTTAAATGCATGCCGAGTTGATTATTATATTGAATTCAAAGACAAAGAGGTCTTACATTATGACCAAGAATGTCAGAGGAATGACAAAACAATCCTAACCTTACATTACAGGCAAAACTGGAACATAGTTGACAAGTTTGAGGCAGGGTTTTTAGTGTTAACTAAAACTAAAACCTTTTCAAACCTTTTCATTATAAAATTATAAAAATAAGATAAAATATAATAAATATTTACTGAAATATTAAAACAAAATCAAATCAAATCAAACATTTAAAAATATAATATTAAATACTAAATTAACATTAAGTAAAAGTAAGATGTCATTATACTTGAAATAAAAATATTAACTGAAATATTAAAAAATAAAATAAATAAAATATTAAATTAAACAGTAAATAAAAAATATTATAAAATAAAAAAATACTTAAATAGAAATGTTATAGTAAATTATGAAAATAATTATTTTTTAAAAAACCTTAAAAAATAATTACTTTTATTAGGGCAACTTTTCTCATTCTAGTTTAATTAAGTTAAAGTACTAAAATAACTAAAAATAAAAACTATATAAACATTTTTAACCCCAATGAAAATGAATAAAAATGACAAAACAAACTAAAACTTCACTAAAATTAAAACAGAAAACATAAAGATAAAAAATAATTCAAAATATGAACTAAAAATATAATAGCATATCAAGATAATAAAACAGCACTTTTAGGTTGGTGGATAAAAGAAATAACAATAATATTTTAAAAGGAAGCTAAAAATAATAACATGCAAATAAATAATCAACATTCACTCCATTATCTATTCCATCCTCAGAGACCTGTAGTTAATATATTGATATATTTTACTTATTTTTTTATTATTAAATTACAAATGTTTTTTTTTAGAAAGACATTGGTTATAAAAAACATGTTTATATGTACTTTGTATTGTGAATTTTGAGGGAAAAAAGTTGAAAATGTACAGTTTTATGAATAACATAAAAAACTGTTGAGCACCAAGTTCGAGAGCTGCATTTTTGTAATATTCACTCAAAAATTTCTTCTATTTCCAGGATCATGGAGGGTTGAATGGAGATCCTTAGGGACGCGAGGGAACGTGGAGAATGCAGAAGAAACTTGTGTCTTTAGGCCTTCGACAGGAAATGAAGAAACATCCATGTGACATTAGATATGAGGAACTTCTGAGGACTGTTACAGATCATCTACTGAGTATATGAGGTTGGTGAATGTTTTGCATGCTTACTAACATCAGACAGGCATTAAAAGTGCTGCCTGCTCACATGTCAATCATATCAATACACAGTGAAATATGTCGTTGTTTTTGTGCACTTGTGGTTTTAAAGTGCGGTTGAATCTTTTTTCTTACTAGGAACAAACATCGTGACTCGCTTCCAAATAGCATTTACTGTAGATTGTGAAAAGCAAACAAGCTTCAATTTAAGCTAAAACACTCACGTAAGAGCTGTAAAACGCGGCAGACCTTTTCCTTGCGACACATATTGAGGTCAAATGGTTGTTTTGAAGTGACTGTTTTTTACCGCAGTATTCTTGCAGTAAACACCGAATGGTTTGACTTTCTCCACCATTGCAGAAACAAACCCACAGAAGAACACGACGTCAAACATGCAGAAATGAAAGGCATCGGATCATCATATTCAGCACAAACACAGTTATCGGTGAGCTGCTCTTATTAGGCTCCTAAAATAGTTACCATTTCATCCTGGATCAAAGTGAAGTGTTTAGATGACATCATGAACAATTATGACAAATGTCACTTTAAATAAATGTCTCTGCCACTAACAAACAACATGATTATATTCATGCTGTAATGTCTGGAAAACATAACAGCATATGCATTGGTGCAAGAGTTAATGACATTTAAATCTTCTTCAATAACAAACTATTTCTCAACCAGGCCTGAATGTTTTCTTTAAGTTTTGTTTAGTTTTTAAGTATGCAGAAACAGTATGCAGAATGCAATGATAAATGTTTCAAATATTGTCACATGACCTCATCATGCTGCATGTTTAATTCAGTGAGTAAAGTCTGATTATCATCTAAATATGCTAGTTTGCATTTTAACCTTGCAAATCTTTTGACAGAATGATCTACAAACTTGCGTTTTTACCAGGTTTGTTTATCACAATGGAAATAGAAGGTCATGTTGAGTGTACTGCATTGTGGGATACAGCATGAGCACTGTTATATGTTTTACGTTCATATGCATGCATAAACTGTGAATTCACATACTGTGCACAGTAAGTATAGCATTTTAATGTGATATTTCATAGCCAAGACAAGCTCTGGAAATAAGTACTCCACCTTTCCAGGTGGGGAAAAAAAAACTAATCGTGCCAAACTTTTGAAAATATCTTTGAAGACAAATTACAAGAAGTACCGAAATGTAATTTACAGAACAACCCAATCAATGTACGCTAATGAAAATGTGCCTGGATTGCATCCAGCAGTCAAAAACTGAAGAATAACTGCATAACACACTGGTCCAGACATGCTGTGTGTGTGTGTGTGTGTGTGTGTGTGTGTGTGAGAGAGAGAGAGAGAGAGAGAGAGAGTGTGTGTGTGTGTGTGAGAGTGTGTGTATGAGTGATGTAAGTATTTTTCCATACTCTGCTTTCTTTTTTCCATACTTTTCCAGACCTGGAAATTACTCAAATCAAATTCCATACTTTTCTAGACCGCGTAGGAACCCTGTGTGTGTGTGTGTGTGTGTGTGTGTGTGTGAGAGTGTGATGTGTGTGTGTGTGTGTGTGTGTGTGTGTGTGTGTGTGTGTGTGTGTGTGTGAGAGTGTGATGTGTGTGTGTGTGTGAAATGTGATTTATTATCTTACACTCATTAACCTCAGGTAGCTTCAAATGAATTCAGGATTTATTGTCCTCGTTCAGATGATTACGTTGACCACAAATCATTCCATTTAGCAGAGATTGTGTTCTGGATCTGCACTGACCCATAAAAAGTACAGTGTGACTTTTTGTGTAATATGGAAACATGTTTATAAATAATGTGATGAACTGTTGTTCCTCTGTTAGAACATGATTTTTAGAGTCAAACACATTCAGCCAAAAAATAAAATAAAATAAAATAAAATAAAATAACATTTTTAAAAAAATATATATAAAATGTAAAATTATAATATTATGTAATCATATTTATAATATATAAAATAAAGACTTAAAAGGAATTTGTGTAAAAATAAAAATAGATAGATAGATAGATAGATAGATAGATAGATAGATAGATAGATAGAGCTACTTAAATGTGATGTGTATGTTTGTCCAGCAGATGGCGCTGTTGAGCTTTGGCTGCTAGTTAAATGATGGTAAACTGTAGTCAAACTCTGTCAAATCAGCTAAACAAAATCACTTCGCCCTCTCTGATCACCCTACAATCACATGTGCTCCAAATCACCCTATATTCTTGTTACCAGAGTTTTACTAATTAAATACACTTCTGAATCAGCAATAACTTGCTCTGAGTAACTAAAAACCAGACAACAGCCGTCACTCTGAATATGTGGGTGTTTGGAGCTGAGGATCTGGTAGACTATGATGCTTAATTGTAGTTTGTTTGGTAACAGTTAGCAGAAAGTGTTTCTTTGTTCCAGGCAGTTGGACCTCCAGGGGTGACCCATAATACTCACCTTATAATGATGAAACACATCTGGTTCTTCAGGAAAGGGGTGGGAAAATCCTTTGAAGTCTGGAAAACATGCTGAAGGAGGGAGAAACCTGCTCTGATCTACTGGGTGTCTCTACTGTTCAAAGATATTCAGTCTTATGTAAAAACATCAGTAAAGGTCTGGAGGGGCTTATTGCTTATATAAAAGAAGCACTGACAAAAATATGATTAAATAATGATCAAAAAATACAGTACAAACTGTAAAATTGTGAAATGTTATTACAATTTCAAAGAAGTGATTTGTATGGTAATATGTTCTAAAGTGTAATTTATTTCTGTGATCAAAGCTGAATTTTCAGCATCATTACTCCAGTTTTCAGTGTCACATGATCCTTCAGAAAACATTCTGATATGCTGATTTGCTGCTCAATAAACATTTCTGATTATTGTTAATGTTGAAAACAGTTGTGCTGCTGAATATTTTTTCAGGAGTCACTGATGAAGTTCAAAAGTACAGCTTTTATTGGAAATATAAATGTTTTCATCATTATAAATGACTTTATGGTCACTTTTGATCTATTAAATGCATTCTCACTGAATAAAAATATTAATTTCTTAATATAATATATAATAATAAAACATAACCAATCACAGGTGTGTGTTCATAAGCATTTTACAACAGCTCTGAATCAGCAGGAACTATCTGTTTTATAATGCTGAAAAATTAACTAATTACAAACATGTTTAGTTTGCAAAAAGAAAATAAATATTTGTTTGCATTTTTGAAGATGTCCACTAGAGGACCTTCCTGTTTAAGTCTACAGATGATTTTTAAAATCATCTTTGGGTAAATTCTAAGCAAGTTCACCCTGAAATTAATATTCTATTTACTCACCATAACATCATTCCAAACCCAAAGTTAGTATTTTTTTTTTTCTTTTTTTCTGTGGAACATAAAAGGAGAAATGTTTGAAAATCTTTCATTTTGGTCTTATTGACCAAGACAGCATAAAAGTATAATAAAGCCAGTCAATATGAGTCCATCATGCACTATATTCCATCTCAGTCTGTGTGTTATATGTGTTTATGTTTATACCAGCACACTGAACACAGAACCAATCAGCAGACAGTAAAGTGTGCAGGTTTCACGTCTGAACCGCTGTAAACACTCTCCTCCACACGCTGGAGCCCTGAGTCACTGCTGAGATGCACATATATAATTCACACGGGCAAAAGCGGCTCCTCCATATATTATTAAATGAAATAACCTCTCATTTAGAGCAGCTACGAGGACAGCATGTAAAACAGAAGGTCCGCAGCGTCAGGGATCTAAAAAAGAAAGTGCAAACGCTGCATGAGGACAGCTCATATGGGAACCTATTGCTGCTCTTTCATTGTCCAGAACAATGATAACAATTAACTTACTGTCCGCTTATATGCTGGCAAGACGCTTCACCACCACAAAATTGGATGAAATGAGGGGTAACTGCTATAGTAGTGTGCTGTGTTATTTTTAAAACTGCTAAACTAGACACTGGGGCTCCGTTCCAAAACCTAGTGAGCTGCCTTGCTTTGTGATACCCTAATAAGCATTCTAAAATAAATAAATAAATGCAACGAAAAAATAAATAAATTAATAAATAAACTTATATATATATATATATATATATATATATATAATTATATATTATATTATATTATTATATATAATAAATATTATTTATTTATTTATTTATTTATACACATATACATAGCAAAAAATAAATTTGAAATAATACAAATATTGTTTAGTACATTTTAAAAGAAAATACAATTTCAGTCTTTTTCTTTTAAAATTTCACATTTAATTTATTCCATGTTACTTGTCATTCCTTTGTAATTATTTGTGAAATTTACTAGCAATTTCTCAGTGAAAATGGTTTCTAAATAAAAAAAACCTACACCAATTTCAATGTATATACTATATTATATATTATATTTTATAAAATGGTGGGGATAAAAATATGGTTATATTATATTACGTTATATTACATTATATTATACTATATTATAAATATATTTAGTGTATTTATATTTAAATATATGGTACATTTTAATTAGATTTATTTAGCCTGCTCTATATATTATTATATAAATTAATAAATGGTTACTCCACTGCACACCTCGGATCACTTCCTCCTCACTCTTAGCCTCAACATGTTTGCTAACACAACACATACCCCTCCACATGTCATCTTTTGACGTAACCTACGCTCACTCTCACCCTCCTGGCTATCTGCGATGGTTTCATCTTCGTTTCCTCCCCTGAACAGTTAGCATCTCTTGATGCTAACAGTGCTACTGATAGTTTCTGCTCCACTCTTACATCTTGTTTAGACACTGTCTGCCCCTTGTCTTCCAGGCCAGCCCGTACCACCCCTTCTGCCCCTCTCCTTCTCTGTGAACATCGTTCTAAGCTCAGGGCTGCTGAAAGGGTATGGCGCAAATCAAAAAATCCTACTGACCTTAATGTATATCAGTCACTCCTCTCTTCCTTCTCTGCTAATGTCTCCACTGCTAAAAGGACATACTATCATAACAAATTTAACAATTCGTCTAACTCTCGCATGCTCTTTAAAACATTTTCCTCGCTTCATTATCCTCCTCCTCCCCCTCCTTCATCAACTCTAACAGATGACGACTTTGGCACATTCTTCATTAATAAAATTAAAACCATCAGTGCACAATTTTCCACACCACAATCTGTCAAGCACATCTTACCAGCAAACATACACTCGTTCACATCCTTCTCCCCACTCTCTGAGGCAGAAGCTTCTCCACACTCATCCTATCTAATCATCCTACTACTTGTCCGCTTGATCCTATTCCATCTCATCTCCTTCAAGCCATTTCTCCTGCAGTTGTACCTGCGCTCACTCACATCGTTAACACATCCCTTCACACGGGTGTTTTTCCCTCAGCATTTAGACAGGCTTGTGTAACCCCACTACTTAAGAAACCCACCCTTAACCCATCTCATTTAGAGAACTACAGACCGGTTTCTCTTCCTTTCATTTCTAAAACACTTGAACGAGTTGTGTTCAACCAAGTCTCTGCCTTTCTCACACAGAACAACCTCCTCGACAGCAACCAATCTGGCTTCAGAAGTGGACATTCGACCGAAACTGCCTTCCTCTCAGTTGTTGAAGCCCTAAGACTAGCAAGAGTGGCTTCCAAGTCTTCATTACTTATCTTGCTGGATCTGTCTGCTGCTTTTGAAACGGTCAACCACCAGATCCTCCTGTCAGCCCTATTGGTAAAGGGCATCTCAGGAACCGCACTCCAGTGGTTTGAGTCTTACCTATCAGATAGGTCCTTCAAGGTATCTTGGAGAGATGAGGTATCCAAGTCGCAACATCTAATTACTGGAGTGCCTCAGGGCTCAGTTCTTGGACCACTTCTCTTCTCTGTCTACATGGCATCACTAGGTTCGGTCATTCAGAAACATGGCTTTTCATATCACTGCTATGCTGATGACACTCAACTCTACCTCTCATTCCATCCTGATGATCCAACGATAGCTGCTCGCATCTCAGCTTGTCTAACATACATTTCTTGCTGGATGAAGGACCATCACCTTCATCTCAACCTTGCCAAGACAGATCTGCTTGTGGCTCCAGCAAACCCATCGTTTCATCACAATTTTACCATCCAGTTAGGCACATCAACCATAACTCCTTCAAAAACAGCCAGAAACACTGGAGTTGTGATTGATGATAAGCTGAATTTCTCAGACCATATTGCTAAAACTGCCCGTTCCTGCAGATTTGCTTTATTTAACATCAAGAAGATCAGGCCCTTTCTTTCGGAACATGCTTCACAACTCCTTGTTCAAGTTCTTGTTCTGTCCAGACTTGACTATTGCAATGCTCTCTTGGCAGGTCTTCCAGCCAGTTCTATAAAACCTTTACAATTAATCCAGAACGCGGCAGCAAGATTAATTTTTAATGAACCAAAAAGAATGCACGTCACACCCCTGTTCATCAATTTGCACTGGCTACCAATAGCTGCTCGCATAAAATTCAAGGCAATAATGTTTGACTACAAAACCACCTCTGGCTCTGCACCCCTTTACCTAAATTCATTACTTCAGACCTATGTGCCTCTAGAAGCTTACGTTCTGCAGGTGAATGATGCATTATTGTGCCATCCCAAAGAGGCACAAAATCACTTTCACTGACTTTTACATTAAATGTTCTCTCCTGGTGCAATGACCTGCCCAACTCAATCTGAGTCCTTAACCATCTTCAAGAATCGACTAAAAACACATCTCTTCCATCTTTATTTGACCCTCTAACTCTAGCACTCTCTTTTCTAATTTTATTCTTTAAAAAAATACTAACACTAGCTTTTCTAATCTTTTTGTATATCTGTTTCTTTTTATTTATTATATAATTTAAAAAAAAACATTTCTATGTGTACTGCGTTAAGCTGAGACTTGTTATAGCACTTGCATATCATTGCTCTTTTCTTGATTTTGATTGCTTCCATTTTCCTCATTTGTGAGTCGCTTTGGATAAAAGCGTCTGCTAAATGACTAAATGTACATGTAAATGTAAATTATTTATGTATTCATATATTAGATTTATATTTGTGTGTGTAGTGTGTATTTCTAAATATATACACACAAATATACAAATGTAATAAAATATTTTTTTTTACAGGTTTATGTATTTTACTGATACCTTCTGAATTCTATTGAATTAATTAAAGTATTTTTATAATCAACATTTCCTTTTTTATTGAGCTTGTCTCAATGCATGATGGGATTGAACTCAGAAAGGCAGCATCATTAAGATTCCTACCATTTGGTACAGCCATACGACGCCTTCAAATGTTGCCTACGTAGGCAGCTCACTAGGCTGTAAGCTGTCGAACATCACAAGAGTTCAGGGTCTCGCGGATGTTTTCAATCAAACCGCTGCTGAGCGACGCCCGCAAACGCCCGCTCTCACTGACTCCCCACATAAGAGACGCTCTCGGGCCACAGCTATAAACGGTGCGCTCTTCATCACGGCACGACCGCAATCTAAACAGAGGCATCCTCTAAACATAGAAAGGTAAAATAAAGAGGCGGATTTCTATTTGTGGAGGTCATGTGCTGAAGGGTGAGGCTGGGATTTATAGACGTGTTTTATATAGTTGAACACGGACAACAGGATCACTGCGAGCTGTTTATGAGAGCGCTTCTCAAAGAGGCCAAAAGGTTTGCAGACACCGTACCTACGAGTGGAGCGAACAGTCTGCTGTTTATGGGTAACCCAAATACTAATAAAACACAGTAAAGGCCTGTCTCTGCGTTTTACACTCTCAAATGGGCCAAGAGGCTGAAGTTCTGAGGGGAAAAGAGACTAAAGGTTAACATGAGGAACTGTTACTCATGTATTCATTAAACATAGTTCATTTATGTGCAACGTGAGCAACGAATGAAAATCAGGTACATGTGCATGTAAATGTTATTATTTATTTATTCTTCAAATCATCCTTTTACACTTATTAGGGAGATTTCAATGTAATTGTAATCACATATTGTAATATAAACATTACATTTACATTTATTTTAAAACAATTATGAAAAACATTTAATTAAATTAGCTTTTTAAAATTGTTTTAATTATTTAAAAAATATTTCATTAACTTATTAAATTTAATTAAATAAAATTATGTCTATTTATATAAAATTATGTATAAAATTATATATTTTAAGTTTCCATTTATTTAATAAAATGTATTTAAAAATATTTCATTTCATTTATTTATTTAAAAAACGATGAAAAAATATTTAATTAAATGAGTTTTTTAATAGTTTTAATTTCATTATTTTTTTTAAATATCATTAAATAAAATTATATGTATTTATATAAAATTATATATATATATATATATATATATATAATAAAAAAATGTAGATTATAAATATACTATTAATAAAATACATAGATCTAATTTGAAAAAGAAATGCTATTTTTGAATATTATATTTGCATATTTGTGTGTATATATCCAT
>JAFVLL020002926.1:0-65000 GCA_021397915.2 Tor tambroides | reverse complement strand
CCACAGCACTATATTTACAGAGGCTGTTTGAGCGCTGGAGGAGTGACGCTTCTGAACAGTTGTGTCCGTGTGTGCCGCTCATTTATTAACGCCGCTGACACGCAGCCTCAGCCTGATATCTCTTTTAGCTTGCTTTTTAAAATACAGAGAAGTCCAACTGCTCTGAGCCCAGCCTATAGGAAAGAAACATCAGAGTGATTCTTTAGCATCTCAACTGATTCTCCTAAACAGCAATGCAATGAAATGGAGGGAAAATCCAGGCGGAAGTCTGTCCTCTAAAGTTTCCACACAAATCTTACGGCGTCAAACTGCTCAGATTTGCCAAGATCCCAAAAGCAAGGGCGTAGAATTTAGTAGATATGCTATGACATGTCCTTACCAATATCCAGCGACTACTAAATTATCTCAAGCAATAATTTTGATCAAACAATTAAACATATGTGACCCTGGACCACAAAATCAGTCTTAAGTGTCGATTTTTCAAAATTGAGATTTATACATCACCTGAAAGCTGAATAAATAAGCTTTCCATTGATGTATGGTTTGTTAGGATCGGACAAAATTTGGCCAAGATGCAACTATTTGAAAATCTGGAATCTGAGGGTGCAAAAAAATCTAAATACTGAGAAAATCACCTTTAAAGTTGTTCAAATGAAGTTCTTAGCAATGCATATTACTAATCAAAAATTAAGTTTTGATACATTTATTGTAAGAAATTTACAAAATATCTTCATGGAACATGACTGCTACTTAATATCCTAATGATTTTTGGCATTAAAGAAAACTGCATGCTTTCGAGGGCATACATATAATACATGTGTGGAGTAAGAACATATAAGAGCCAATGTGTTTAAAACAGCTGAGTGATAAAGTTTACCCTCTTTAACTTTGTTTTATTTCTCCCATTTGCTCTTTTTACATTGACTATCACTCTAGACTAATACAATCAGATACAACAACTTCTCACATATTTATTACAATATATTCTGATGAATTGAACATTCACTTCAATGGTATGAAATGACTGGATGCTTTAAACTGATTTCCTATTGAACTGTCACTAACTGAACTGCAGCTCAAACTATTTCAAATATAGTGAATTAAGCTACAAACTCCATCATAATGCACAATGTTTCCATCTAACCTGTATTTTGAGCTGCAGCTCGTCATATTAATGGAGTTTTCACTAGTTATCAGTAAACCGGTTACCTCACCTGAATATGTGTTAGATATTATCTTTGGAAATATGGATTTTTTATTTGTATTTTTTCTCTTATTTCAGTTAATATGTCATAAAACTAGCGAGTTAAGTCAGTAGTAGTACTGACAGTGTTGAGTAAACACGACTGAAGAAGAGAAAAGCAGAGGAACAGACAAAACGATTCAATTGAGTGAGTCATTTACTCTGGAACCGCTCCGATTGATTCAAACTCGTGACTTCGATCATTCAGTTAAAGTGTTTCAATAGCAAAAACCAGATCAAAAGAGCCATTCATTTTCGAATTTCGACATCACCTGTAATGATTTTAAAAAGCATGTATAGTGATGGGTGAAACGAGCTTTTCCAAACTCCGAATTAGTTTAATCATCGCGTCGCAAAATGATTCCCTGTTTCAAATCGCTCCAAACGGATCACGAATCATCCGAATCATTCCTGACTACGAACCCGCTCCGAAGTTCCGATCTAAGTCAAATAATTCGAGATCCGTGCTCAGAAGTCCCGATATGAAATGATGGTTCGCGATTCATTGTTCAGATCAGGACTACGAAGCGGGTTCACGAATCATTTGATTCAGATCGGGACTTCGGAGCGCGTATCGCAAATCATTTTTTCATATATATATTTTTTTTATTAAACAGTACAAAACATTGAACCATTAAGGCAGTACAGTTATAAAAACAAAACAAAGAAAGAATACACAAATACAAATCCCTTAAGAAAATTATGTTTTTTTAAACTTTTTTTTATTTTTGTATAACCGCAGTTTTAG
Source organism: Tor tambroides (assembly GCA_021397915.2). Lineage (NCBI taxonomy): Eukaryota > Metazoa > Chordata > Actinopteri > Cypriniformes > Cyprinidae > Tor > Tor tambroides. The sequence goes on along the minus strand of JAFVLL020002926.1, from coordinate 63,009 downwards.
GCTACTACAAATACCATGGTTAAACTATGATTAGTGTAGCAAAACCATGGTTAATTTGTGGTTGCCATTGTTTAACTATATGTTTTTTTTCCACCTTAAGAAGAAACATAGGATGAATATAGAGATGTTTTTGTTCATATATGTGAAATTTAGTTAGCAGGAAGCAAATAAAGAAGTAAATTTTTCCTATATTCTCTTTTGAGTAGTCAAACAATCCAAATAAAGCATCTTTATAACAGAAAGAAAAGTCACTTACAAAATTAGATCTGATGAACATTAAAAATATGTCTCTGTGTGGGTACATTGGCAAACAAGTGAATGAATCTTCCTCAGAAGAGACAAAAACAGCAACTCACTTCAGTGACTGACTTGTATTATAATTACATCCATAAGCTTTTTGTGAAATTTGGATTAACTCATTTATCTGTTGTGTATTAATCTGATCTCTGGATATTTAAGGAGATAGCTATATAGTTTCGGACATCGCTTGCTCCAGCAAAAAATAAAAAATAAAATAAATAATATACACAAAAATAAACATTGGACATGAAAAGTGACTTTTGATGTCAATGTCATCTAACCTGCATATTTTATTTCAGAGCTATGAACTTTCAGTGAAAAATGAGTTTGATCTGATGCCACACAAAGCCACCTCAGAAAACTTAGAAGTGCATGAGTCACGTGGACTACTTTATGGTTCATTTATGGTGCTTCTTGTCCTTTTTGGAGTATGACAGACAAGGTCTGGAGCTGAAAACAGCAGATCAGAGGCTGCAGTGGAGTCTGAGCCTCGGTGGGAGTCGTGGCTCCAGACCCATAAAACCTAACAAGAGCTGAAAGTCCTCAGTCAGCAGCCTCCAGCTCCGTCTCGAACGCTGAGAGGAACCACCGGAGAGATACTCACATCAGAGGGAAAGCCCTCAGGGACTGAACGGAGAGCAGAGGAAGGGACAGTCCAACACAAACAAACCCCTGCATTTCCTTTTCCCTCCACCTTATCTTCCCTTCATCCCTCGCTCATTGTTCCTCCCTGTTATTGTGCTTGTGCTGATGCAGCTGTGAAGCCCGATCTGCTCAGAGAAGCAGCATTCATGGAGCTCTTCTGGAGGTTTGTGTTACAAAAACGTGAAAACTCACAGCCAGGTTTATCATGTCATTGTTCTTAAAGGAATAGTTCATTCAAAACAAAATGATTTACTAACCCTCATGTCTTTTTAAACCTGTATGACTTTAAACAATGTGTATGTGATATGTTTAAATGCAAATTAAAAACAAACAAATTACAAATACGCAATCAACAAAGACTAGATTGTCTTTTATATTGTAAACAGATAGTTGACATGTTCTTCAAAAACTAATCTGAAAAGCAATTCTTAGATTTAATTATTAAATTATTAATTTTATTTAATTGTTTTTATTTAATACATTTCATAATTTTATTTAAATAAATATAAATACTTTTTAATATTATATTAATTATTACTAATAGATTTTAATAATAATTTAATGTCTTTAAATTACGTTTTCAATTTAAAATAATTTAAATAATAATTACATGAGTTTTCATGACCACATAAATTAGATTAAAATACAATATTTTTTTATTTTTATAGAACCTTAATAATAATTTAAGATATTTTAAAGTTATATTTATTAATAATTTAATTAAAATTAAATTAATTTAAAATGTAATTAATTTGTCACACCACATGATCATTTAAAATGAACTGGTGAAGGAAAAAAGGTGATTAAAAATGGTGAAAAACTTAAAAAGAAATTTTACAAGACAGGATATTCAGATTCTCATATATAGGTTTTAAAGTAAAATCTTATGTTGATAAAACAAAAAATATCAAGACAGACAAATAAACTAAACATTTGTCTTCTTTTATCTTTTAAATAGATACAGAAATAGATAACATGAAATATTTTTGGGAAGTTGAGATTTAAACTATTTTAAAAAGTTTTTTTTTGTAATTATTATCCATGCAGTTTTCATGACCACATTAATTAGGATATTAAATGGAATATCTGTAATTGTTATAGAATTATAAATGTATTAATAATTTTAAATAATTTAAATTTAATCTATTTTATTACTTATTTTCTAGAAAATAAGTGACACCAGTAAGTTGCACTGAATCAAAATTGCATTGCTGAGTGGAAAAAACATAGTAAGTTGCATCATAAATCACGTTTTATTATTGCATTCAGAAATAATGTAAAATACTGATAACTAAAACAAGACAGATTATAAACACTATATGAACATGTATTTAATTTCCCTTTTCTCCACAGCAAATGCTTTAAATTTAACAGTATTCAGAACAGGAATGAAAAATATAATACAAGCATACATGATAATGGCATTCATAATAAATGACATTTATCAGAAACGCCAAGTCTGAGGAGATTTTCTGGGGGTGAATTGTTCTTTTAAGGAATTTATTTGTTCTGCTTTCAATAGATGAATCAGTGTTTATGGTTCAGTGTGATGACAGATTCAGGGAACTGAATAAAAGTGTGATGCCAGTAATCTTACTCGGGCCAAACAGGAAGTGAGCTCATAAAGGACAGGATGTGTGCCATTATTTCCTTTCATAGGTCGGTTTCAGAAACGGATGGCGTCTATTTATTCAACCCTACAATGTCCTGGTCTTTCAGGGTCAGATTCGAACACAGGACAGCAGGCCGTGATTGGACGAGAGGATTGCACCAATCACCAATCACACAGCGACTCAAAGTTGCACATGTTTGAGTGCTTTTGTCTATTAAGGAGTTTGCATTCATGCTTATTGTTATGTGACTCATTCTTCTCTTTCCCACAATTCTCCTGTCCTTTCCTGACAGATCTTTCACAATTAATACTGACATTTCTTGCTCCCAAAAACAATATGTAATGTAGTTTAGATATACATAATGTGTAGTATGTTTAGATGGACAGATGAAAAAGTCATTTGGGAAGATAACATATTCTGCAAAAACTATTTTAAATAGCATTTTGTAGTTTATTTTTAATTATTAGCATGATTACATTTTTTTATTTTAATATGTTTTACAATAATTTGAAACTTAATTTAAATCATCATTTCATTTAATAGTAATTAAAATGAAATAAAATAATTTAAATTTAACTAATTTGTCAACAAAAGATATCAACAAAAGAAAATGAACTAGGGTTAAATTAATTAACCTAACCTGCTATTTCTTTAATAATTATTAGTATGACCACATCAATTAGGAGATTGTATTTGTAATTTTATAGAATTTTATTTAATATCTTTTAAATGTATTTTCAATTTAAAATGTATTTGAATGATAATTACATTTATTAGTAATTTATATCAAATAAATTAATTTTCATTTTATTTACTGGTCACAGAACAGGACCATTAAAAATGAACAAGTAGTAGTAAAGTAGTAAAGGTGATAAAAAAAAGTGAAAAACCTATCCTGCTATTTCTTTTATAATTATTAGCATGGCCACATTAATTAAGAGATTATAATTCTGTAGAATTTTAATAATTATTTAAATATAAAAAACAATACATTACATTTAAATGTTTAAATTAATTTAAATGATTATTTCATGTATAAATAAATTTAAATAAAACAAAATATACATTTTTATATTTAATTTGTCACACTAGAGGACCGTTTAAAATTAGTGAAGTCAAAATAGTGATTAAAATGGTGAAAAACTTAAATGAAATAGTGACTATAATCACTTTATCATATACAGTAAAAATAAATTTTAAAGTAAAATCTTAATGTTGGTACAAAATTTTAGATTTTAATAATACAATTTAAATATGTTTAAAATTACACTTAAAATCTAAACTTTATTTAAATAATTATTACATTTACTAATCATTTAAATAAAATAAAATAATTTACATTTAATGATTTTGTCATACCATATTTAAAATATTTAAAATAATATAGTGAAGGCGAAAAGATATAAAAAAGAGAGTGAGATTTCAAAAGATTAAAAATGCTGAACATGATGGTGATCAGTTACAGGACAGGATATACAGATTCCCATACATTAATATAATTTTAAGTAAAAAAAGAAAAAAAAAATCTAGACTAAAAACTAATGGCTCTAAAATCATTCCCAAACTACAAGGGTCGACTCTGTTGAACTCATATGTGATTGTGATTCCCTCAGCAGGGTTGAAGCACAGCATGATGGACAGCCGTCACGCAGCATTACCCCGCAGGCCGGTCGATCCTGTGACCTGCTGCCTTAAAACGGCCCTAAAGGTCCATCAAAGAATCCCATTATGTCAACTGTCCAACACAGACATTGACCAACAGGCCTCGTAACGAGCAGCAGTGTGGCGGGCCGGGGCGTCAGAATCCACCCCTCCTCTCTAAGCCTAACCAGCGTGTCACAGCGAGCCCCGAGGTTACGTAAGAACCGCTTCAGACCGGCGCTTCACCCCCGAACAATCCTGATCGAGAGCATGAAAGCCTCTGACGGGAGCCGCTGCGCTTCAAAGCCAGCGGCGGCTTTCTGACCCCTGTAATACAGCGTGGTTTGAATCAGAGGGGGAAATAAAAAAGATGCTCAACATGATTATAATTAAGACTCAAAAGGTCTTGGAACGGAATAAACGTGTTCCCTGAGAAACAAAACAAAAGAATTACGAGTGTTGCGAAACTTTGACGTGAGCATGACGAACAGAACAGATCATGAGATACACACTGAATCTGAACACCCAGCACTCACATAGATAGATAGATAGATAGATAGATAGATAGATAGATAGATAGATAGATGGATTTTAAACAGCATTTTGCAATTACTTTTATATTTATTAGCATGACCACATTAATTAAGAGATTAAACAGAATATTTATAGTTTTTATATAATTGTAATAATTTAACATATTTCTAAAATACATTTTACATTTAAAATTTATTTACATTAATTTGTCATTTAAATAACAATACATTTAAATATTTAAATAATATATTTTAAATATTTTATATATTTTAAAATATCTTTTTAAATTATATTTTAAATTAAAAAAATATTTTATAAAAATTATAAATTCAATTTAATAATATTTATAAATAACGTAAGTGACTGACATAAGCATGACAAACAGTTAAAGAGTGGTTAAAGGTTATGGACACTTGACAAAACCTCGACATGCAAGTTTCTTTTTTTCTCCTTTGTTTCTATTCAGTCAAGGCAGATCTGACTAAGCACACAGGAAACATTTTGGCAGGCTGGAAAAAAAAACCAATCATCTGGCTTCACAATTCTTATTTCTGAAGGGAACTGTGCAGTGTTTATTATAAATGATTTATCTATGAAAATTGTTATTATCTTTTAATTCAAGGGCCTAACAACAACAACAACAATAATTAAATATATTTTTAAAGTATATTTTATGTATTTTAAATGTAAAGTGAATTTAATTACACTTATTAATAATTAAAAATAAAATAATTTAAATGTAATTAATTTAAACCATTCACAAAATCTAGATAGATAGAAAAAAAATATTAAAATGTAGAATTTGATCATATCAAAAAAGTAGATTCTGGTCACTCTAAAATCCTTTTTCTTGTTCGAGAACCCATTTTACTTGGATATATGTCATAATAGAGAAGAAATCATGATCAATAATTGCATTTCCTATGGACTTTAAATTCATCTCTAACAATTCACACTAAAACATCACAATAAGCATGCATGAGAGCATTTGAGACATGCACATCCATGCCACCCTAAAATAACACCCAGTATTGCTGTTTTGTGTCCACGTTCCTGTCACTCAGAACCAAACGGTAATAATGGTGGCAGCTCGTCATGCACCAGTGAAAGAAAAGGAGAAACTGGATCCAAATTCACGAGAACATGTTGCAATCTCCTGATCTCTTGTCTTTACAAGCCCGGTCCATTTAGCAGCATGTTTTGGAAACGCAGCAGGTGGTGAAGGTTCTCCGAGGGGCTTCACCTGCACACAGAGACATCTAAACATCAGGCTGAATGGAAGAAAGGAAGCCGAGGATGTGTTTCCTGATCGGCACAAAGACCACGAGAGGCCACCGGAGAAAGACAAGACAATGGGACATGTCAAACAGACCACCAAAGTCTAAACATATTGGGGGGAATTCACTGACAACAATTCAATTTGTCCTGAAACGAATGGCAACAGCATCGTTTAAATAAATGTGTTTAGAACTTGACCCAAAATGAACATTTGCTTAACATGAACTCAAGCTGAGTTTGTTTCTTCATCAGATTTGGAGAAATGTAGCATTGCATCACTGTCTCACCAGTGGATGCTCTGCAGTGAATGGGTGCCGTCAGAATGAGAGTCCAAACAGCTGATAGAAACATCACAAGTAATCCACACCACTCCAGTCCATCAGTCAACATCTGGAGAAGACAAAAGCTGAAACTAATTCATCAAGACTTCAAACTGTTGCTAACTAAAATAGCCCTCTATCCATAATAATGCTTCCTTCAGTGAAAAAGTCATCTCGTCCAAATCAGGAAAGAAATCTGCACAGATCAAACGTTTTACTGTTTACAAGTCAAAACAGCTCTAAATAAATATATGGCTGGATTTTGATGTGAGAGACAACAGGGAATGGACTTTTTTCACTGGAGGAAGCGTTATTATGGATTATGGACTAACAGTTAAAAACACCTCAATGATGGATTTGTTTCTTACAAACATGCAGGTTTTGTCTTCTCCAGATGTTAACTGATGGACTGGAGTGGTGTGGATTATTGTGATGTTTCTATCAGCTGTTTGGACTCTCATTCTGACGGCACCCATTCACTGCAGAGCAAGTGATGTAATGCTACATTTCTCCAAATCTGAAGAAGAAACAAACTAATCTACATCTTGGATGCCTGAGGGTGAGGACATGTAAAGCTAATTTTCATTTTTGGGTGATCTACTCCTTTAAACTCTAATTGTTTTGCACTGGAATACTGCATGCTAAAATATTAGATCTGCTGCAGCAATGACATTAACAATTGCATGGGTAAAAATGTTCCCTTCATGGCCGTTATTAAGACAAATTTAGTCAAAACACCATGAAAACACATTTACTGGTATCAATGCACAAAGTGGAGTCTAACTTTAGCACATTAGTTACAGTATCTAAAGTGAAGATTCACAGACATCTAGATACAGAAAGATAAAAAGCCGTTTGCTCGTCGTTTTGAGACTGTGCTCCTGTGGAAGCAATATATTAAGCTTGCTTTTCTCATAAGACAACTCAATCTGTGATGAAGACACTTTTGATGTCTGTCTGATGTCTTGCCAAGCCTGCTCGCTTTATCAAACTTTACAGCTTAGATGTAGACTTTGGCAAAGGTTTTTGGCAACGATGCAGCAACTCTTTTAGAAAACACTCATAAGGAGAACAGAGAACAGCAATAATAAATCAGCATTAAAAAGTGTGGTTTTAATAAAACATATACTGCATATACTACATATTTTCAGTCAGTAAAAGTGGTGGGAGTGCTCAAAAATTGAGTTTAAAAATAAACCTACACCGAGAAACATTCAATGAAGAAAAAGTGTGACAAATGGCCTGTAAAGACGTTTACAATATTTCCAATAAATGCCGTTCTTTTGAACTTTCTATTCATCAAAGAATCCTGAAAAATTAAATATACCACAAAAATACGAAGCAGCACAACTGTTTTCAACATTGATAATAATGAGAAATGTTTCTTGAGCAGCAAATCAGCATATTAGAATGATTTCTGAAGATCATGTGACACTGAAGGCTGGAGTAATGATGCTGAAAATACAGCTTTGATCACAGAAATAAATTACATTTTACAATATATTCACATAGAAAACAGTTTTTTGAAACTGGAATAATATTTCAAAATATTACTGTTTTTACTGTATTTTTGATCAAATAAAGGCAGCCTTAATGAGCAGAAGAATCTTACTGATGCCAAACTGACAAATAAAAGTCCTCTCTATCACTCAAATCAGCATCAATCAAATCCCCAAAAGTCCAGACCAAACAACACAGACCGCTGAAGTCAACAATTCAGCACACAGACATGAATAAGGATCATCTTCTGTGATCGTGTGTCTCAACTGAGAGATTACGAGCCCTAAACAAAACAGCATAAAGGGCACGGAGCTCCACACCAGATGTAGACTCTAAACAAAAGAGCCATGATGGGGTTGGTAGGGAGTGTGGGGGTCAAAGGTCAGGGCAAAGGGAAAGGTAAAAGAGTCCAGTGCTTCAGGATCTACAGAAAACCACATTTTACACAATGTACGCACAAACTGAGATACTCCGAGCTGAAACCAACCAGCAAATGATACAGTCTGGCTAAATCTCAAGAAACTTGTCACAAAACTACAAATTCAAAAGAATGCAACATAATTTGCAACATAATTTCTTTTTTTTCCTTCCTTCATTTTGGAGTGAAATGTGACCTGCTTTCATGAGAATGTTGGTAAAATAATTTTTAATTCAGCAAATTTCCTATTATTAAATTATGTATATTGAAGTTTGAAATAAGACCACATTAAATATATGGGGCTTTATAACATTTAAACTTGTAAATAAGCACGTTTTAGGATATTAAAAAATGCAAAACAAAAAAAAGATATAAAATAAAGATGTACTGAATAGAAAATAAGATGAAAAAGGAAAAAAAAGTACACATTTTAAATACATTTTCATTTCTTAATTTTTATTGTTATTTTTAGTCTCTTACATAGCTTTTTATTTATTTTAATGAAATATGACCTGCTTTTGAGAAAATATTGTAAAATAAGTGTTCGATTTAGCAAATTTCTCATTATTAAATTGTATTTTGTATAGAGTTCAAAATGAGACCACATTGAAAATATGGGATTTTGTAACATTTAAATCTGTAAATAAGCACATTTTAGGGCTTAAAAAATTAAGAAAAGTTATTATGTAAAATTAAGATGTATTAAAAATAAAATAAGATTAAAAGAAAATAAATATACACTTTAAATACATTTTTTCCTCTTTTTTGTTATTTTTAGCCTTTTTTTTCTTTCTTTTATTTTGGATTGTAATGTTACCTGCTTTCGAGAGAATATTGTAAAATAAGTTTGCAATTTAGCAAATTTCTGATTATTAAATTATGTATATTATTGATATTATGTATAGTACAGTTTGAAGACCATGTTGAAAATATGAGCGTTTTTTTAAACAATTAAACCTGTAAATAAGCAAGTTTTAGGATATTAAAAAAGTAAGACAAATGAAGATGTATTAAATAGAAAATAAGATGAAAAAAGAAAAATACATTTTAAATAATTTTTTTTTATTTCTTACTTTTTATTGTTATTTTTAGTTTCTTATGTAGCTTTTGTGAACATTTTAATCACTTTTATGTAAAGCACTTTGGATTCTTCTTTTTTTTTGGACTGAAATGTGACCTGCTTTTGTGAGATTTCACCATCTAAGACATGCTGAATCTGAGAAAGCAAGCATTTTTCTCCCTTTCTGTTGGAGAACTTGGCTCATTAATTTTTCAAGTAAGCTGCCACATTTCCAGACCAAAAGTGTGAAGTTCCAGATGTTGTACACACGGATCCGGAGCAGCGGGCACATGCTCAGGTAAGACAGTCTGTTTCACTGATTAAAAGGCTGTTTAGCAAAAGTAAATGAACCCCATCCGGACCCCATCCATCGGTCTGTGTGATTACGCGTTTGATCCTCTAATAGTCACCGTATGCTTCAAACACACAGGGCCTCAAGTGCAAAGACGCAAACGGGACAGGAAGCTGGGTTTATTGTGACTTCCTGCCCTGAAGGTGTGTCATTAATCTTGACCTGAACCGAGCACCGTACATATGTGCACGTTCACAGCAATAATACAGAGAAGTGTACATTATTAATATAATTTTCTTTCCTTATCGAGTGACAGACTTGGTCAGGCAGTTTAATTAGACAATATTTGGCCATTTTACAATTACTGTCAATGGCTGTAGCCACGGACCACGGTTATCTAACAACAACCTTGTAAAAGATTACAGACATTCTTTAAATAAATATATTATGAAATAAGTTTTAAAATCAGGAAAATTATCCTAATTACTTTATTATATACAGAGTTGACCACACTGAAAATATGGCATTTTATAACATTTACACCTGCAAACTAGATTAAAAAAAATGTTTGTCAAGACAAACTTTGATGTTGGCTTGAGAAAGCCTCTTGAAGGTCAGATAAATGGACAGACAGGTTGCTAGGGTGTTCTGGTTGGTTTCTATGGTGTTGCTATGCAGTTATTATGTATTCTGGGAGGTTGTTAAGGTGTTGCTATGCAGTTGCTAGGGCGTTCTGGGTGGTTGCTAGGGTGTTGCTATGGTATTCAATGTGGTTGCTACTAGGAGATTGCTAAGGTGTTGCTATGCAGTTGCTAGGATGTTCTGGGTGGTTGCTAAGGTGTTTTGGAGCAGTTATTAAGTATTCTGGGTGGATGCTAGGAGGTTGCTAAGGTGTTGGTATGGTATTCTACATGGTTGGTATGCATTTGCTAGGATGTTGCTTTGCATTTGCTAGGGCATTTCTATGTTATTCTACATGGTTGCTTGGATGTTATGTGGTTGTTATGGTATTCTAGATGGTTGCTAGGGTATTGCTATGCATTTTTCAAGGAGTTCTGGATGGTTGCTTGTTGCTGTGCGGTTCTTGGTGGTTTCTAGGGTGTTGCTATGTGGTTTCTGGGTTGTTGTTGGATGGTTTCTCGAGTGTTGCTATGCAGTTCCTATAGGGTATTCTGGGTGGTTGCTAAGAAGTTGGTAAGGTGTTACTATGCAGTTGCTAGGGTGTTCTGGGGTTGCTAGGATGTTGTTATGTGGTATTCTGGGTGGTTTCTAGAGTATTGCTATGCAGTTGCTATACTATTCTGGGAGGTTGCTAGGGTGTTGCTATGTGGTTGCTAGGTTGTTCTTGAATGGTTGCTTGAGTGTTGCTATGCAGTTACTAGGGTATTCTGAGTGGTTGCTAGGAGGTTGGTAAGGTGTTACTATGCAGTTGCTAAGGCATTCTGGATGGTTGCTATGCTATTCTGGGTGGTTACTAGGGTGTTGCTATGTGGTTGCTATGTTTTTCTTTGATGGTTGCTCGAGTGTTGCTATGCAGTTACCAGGGTATTCTGAGTGGTTGCTAGGAGGTTGGTAAGGTGTTACTATGCAGTTGCTAAGGCATTCCGGTTGGTTGCTATGCTGTTCTGGGTGGTTGCTAGGGTGTTACTATGAGGTTGCTAGGTTGTTCTTGGATGGTTTCTAGAGTGTTGCTATGTAGCTGCTGGAACATATTATCACATTGCTACCTTCTATTTCAGCTCAAGATACTCTTTGGATCATCAGGTTTTGTTTATGTAGTTTTGTTCCATTAAAGCAAAACAGACACAAACGATGAAGACATTCTCAAATTCATGTTCATTTGAACATCCCCCCCCCACCCAAAAAAAAACCCCAAAGTGCTCTAAATGACAGGAACATATAGCATTTCACTCACAGTCTCAGACATTTGGACCTCACTGTATAAACTGCATTATAATTGCCTAATTGGCACCTTGTTCTCTAGATATCAGTTTCACTATCAGCCACTGAAAATCTCATATTGGTTGACCATTAATCTTATCACAAATTGCTTATTGAGAAATAACAAGAAAACAGAGTCCAGTACCATTTTATCAGCTGATCATGAACACACAGACACTGGGCCCCTCAGTCCATGACAAACATTATTCTGAAAGGACTACGTGATCACGACAGAGTCTAAGAGATTAGCACTACTCGATAATAAGAGACCAAACAGCTGTCTGGCACCGCAAATTACATGAGGATTTCGTCACCTGCTGTGTATGACTGACGTTAAATAGATTATTCGATTCCTTGGGGAGGCGAAGCCAGCGATGGCGTCAAACAGGTCAGGGCCCTTGGCACCCCACACACACGGTGGCCTGCAGGAAGTCTGGTTTCCAAGGTCCCCCTGGTTTAGGCCAAGGGTCAGCGGTATCAGGACCAGGGTTAAATGGTGTTGGGTTTCTTCTTACAGATGTACTGTGGAGAAACCGGACCTCTGAACAATGACTGGTGCTGCACAATGGCATATGCACTTCGACCACCACCGGTAATGTTATCACTGAGATACTATTAGAGTTTTTCCTTTTAATATTTTGAATTAGTTTTTATTTTTAATTTTATTTAAAGTTCCGTCATGTGTTCTGTCATTTTAAAAAAATATCTATATAGTTTTTATTCATTTTTATTTCAGTTTCACTTTTAGTTATTTTTGTACATCAAGTTAAAGGTTCACCCATAAATGAACCCTCAGACCATTCAAGATGTAGGTGAGTTTGTTTCTTACATTTACATTTAGTCATTTAGCAGATGCTTTTATCCAAAGCGACTTACAAATGTGACCCTGGACCACAAAACCAGTTATAAGGGTCAATTTTTTCAAAATTGAGATTTATACATATCTGGAAGCTGGACAAATAAGCTTTCCATTGATGTATGGTTTGTAAGGTCAGACAATATTTGGCTGAGATACAACTATTTGAAAATCTGGAATCTGAGGGTGCAAAAAAATCTAAATATTGAGAAAATCGCCTTTAAAGTTGTCCAAATGAAGTTCTTAGCAATGCATATTACTAATCAAAAATTAAGTTTTGATATATTTACAGTAGGAAATTTACAAAATATCTTCATGGAACATGATCTTTACTTAATATCCTAATGATTTTTGGCATAAAAGAAAAATAGATCATTTTGACCCATACAATGTATTTTTGGCTATTGCTACAAACATACCCCAGTGACTTAAGACTGCTTTTGTGGTCCAGGGTCACAAATGAGGACAATAGAAGCAATCAAAACCAACAAAAGAGCAATAATATGTAAATGCTGTGATAAGTCTCTGTTAGCCTAACACAGTACAAGTAGCAAGCTTTTATAACAAATAAAAATAAAACATTTTTTCTTTTTTATAATTATAATTTTTATAACAATATTTTGTTATCATTTTTTATAATAATAATAATTTTTAATTATAATTTTTATAATAAATAAAAAGAAAACAAGTCGAAAGAATAGAAAAAGAACTGAGAATGTTAGTGTAAGAGGATAATTTTTTAAATGAAAAGAAAAGAAAAGAGAATAGAAAAAGAATAGGGAACACTAGTGTTAGAGGCTAGATAATCCACAAACAATTCACACGACTCCAGTTCATCTATTAACGTCTTGTGAAGCCAGATCTGTAGTCCTCTATCCATAATATTGCTTCCTCCACTGAAAAATTCATCAGGTCTGAATCAGGAGAAAAATCTGCACAGATCAAGCAGTCCAAAACAACTCTAAACAAATATGTGGGTGGATTTTGATGTGAGAGACAACAGGAGATGGACTTTTTCACTGGATTATGGACTAAAGTTAAAACATTTTAATAATGGATTTGTTTCTTACAAACATGCAGCTTTTGGGTTAAGATGTTAGTCCATCAGTTAAGATGTTAATTGATGGACTGGAGTGGTGTGGATTATTGTGATGTTTTTATCAGCTGTTTGGACTCTCATTCTGACGGCACCCATTCACTGCAGAGGATCCACTGGTGAGCAAGTGATGTAATGATACATTTCCCCAAATCTGATGAAGAAACAAACTCAACTACATCTTTGATGGCCTGAGGGTGATTACATTTTTATTTCTGGGTCACCCCTAGATAAAAATAATAAATGTTGCCTTGGCAACTAGCTGAAAAAAAAAATCATGTTTTTATATTTAATTTGAAGTAACAAGAGATTTTCATGGTTTCAGTTTTAGTTAACTTTAATGACCATGGAATGCAGTGAATGCTCCATTAGAAATAAATAATGAAACTAGAAATTAGTAAATGCATCCATGCACTGTTTTCAGAGTCTCTCTGACGTGTCTCCAGACCAAACCCCTGATTTCCTGACGATCCCCCGCAGGGCGCTCATTGTACCGTCACCACAACAACATTATGGAGCCAAGGTTCACCAAACATTGAACACTAATCTAATCTTAATGCTCTCTTCATTAATGCGTGAATAACAGACTCAGACGCAGACGGTAAATCAGCGCTGAGCTCGTGAGGCTTTCTGAGTAATGTTTTCTGGAAGACGAGCCGTTGCTGATAGCTTATCATGGTTATCCATTTATTCAGTTATCTATTCACCATACAGACTAGCAGCTTGAATGCTAAGGAGTGAAATTTCTGTAAAACAAAAAAAGATCAGTCTATATTTAGACGATTAGATGCACATTGCTGAGTGTAATTTCATTGATTCTCCTATTAAATTTTCCCATGACTGCATGCTGACAAAATCACAGAAGCCAAAAAACAAACCCCTCCACCATACAAGATTTAAGATGTTTTGCAAATGCATTAATATACAGTATGCACATATAGACAACGGACAGTGATGCTGAAAAGTATTTGGACAGTTCAAATGTCTGAATGTCATTGCATTACATTTTTTTTAGACCTACATTCACTTTTATTTTTCAGTTTTACTCAATTACTTTTAATCAAAATGGTGTTTTTGGTGATTTATAGTTGATATATGAAGTCTGTTCTTATCAAGTTCTAGAATATCTGTGTGAGCTTGAGAGAAAATGACTATATATTCACTAAAAAGCAACAAAACACCACAAACACAAAGTAACGCAGTTTTGTGGTAATTTACCTCTAGATCTTTTGTTTTAGTGTTTCAAATCAAACAAACTTCTTTTGTGAAATGTACTGCAAGAAATGTGATATATTTCCTTCAAAAATATACCAAAAATATGTTCTAAAAACGTTTTTTAACGTTCCCATTAAGTTACGAAAACATTATTTCTGATTGTTCAAAAGTTCAATTTTTTTTTGGTAAGTTTTTTCTTGGTTATACAAACATTAAGGGAACATTCCGTGTTATCAGTTTGCAAACATTATGGGAACGTTACTTTCGAACGTTCTCTGAACATTGTGAAACACGTTATACGGAAAAGGTCCATGAACGACCAAAGAAACATTTTTGCAATTTTGAGAACATTATTAATAACTATAACTTTGAACGAACGTTCTATTAACGTTACTGGAAGAACGTTTTCCAGAACGTTAGCCAAAGTTCTAAGAACGTTCCCTGCTGGCTAGATTTAAATAAATTATGTCCTCAAACTAGGTTCATAATTGAATTTACTGTTTACATATTTCTAAAAAGCTTAACAGGCTATTTAAAGACAGGATCCATATTGTCACAAAAGATCAGCTTGCGTTCAATGAACTGAATCTTTTTTCAGGGCAATAACGCTGGAAATGCTCAGAAACGTTTCAATACTTAAACGTTTATGTCTCTATTTAAACCAACCCACCCTGAGAAATCTTCACCAGAGTAAAATGTCTATCTCGGTCTCAAAGGAAAACTTGATCTCTGGCTTGATATTTTGTCACCTAATGTCGCAAATAAACAGATATAAATCTACCTGTTTAAACACTGATGTCTCAAGCATTTTGGTCTGTTGTAGTGCAGGTCCTCCCCCTGCAGTCGTGTTTGTGGAGGGCTCAGTTTACACTCATACCTGCCCGCCCACAGCAGTGGGATGATCCCGGTGCATCCACGAGCCAAGCGCTCCTCCGGCGCTCCGCTCACAAACCAGTGAACCAGTGAGATTACCGGAGCTTTCACATGTGGATACGGAGCACGACACACGGTAAGAGCAAATCGAGCACTAGTGATTAATATCCGATCACATAATGTTCATTCAGCGACTTTATTTAAAGGATTGAGTCCAGTCTAAACCGAAGTCGCGTCATTTATTTAGTATAATTTCGTGGTCGTCTTGTCATGTGTAAACAAACGGAGTTTGAAACTACACTGTTCATTCAATATAAACTGTCAATGATCTTAAAATATTTTATCATCTTATTTTAATTTTTTAATCGCATTTTAAGGACAGTTTAAGGGTATGAATCGGAGATTTATCATTTTGTTTTCGGTAGGCTAAATAATTGATATGACTGCAGATTTTAGTTAGGTTTATGTGGATATGCTACTATTTGGGGGCAAAGTACAAATTGTAAGTTCTATGTGTTTTTTTTATAAGAGCGGTAGCCTAAATGGATAAGATGAGGTTTTTTCTAAATGAGAAATGGCCATCCAGAAATTGTTTTGAAACTGCATGGAGAATGGAGTAGGCTAATGTTGATAATTTTGTAAACGAAACGTTTTGGTGCTTTAATAAATGTGCATATGCATAGTTCATTTAACATTACATTATAATGATTTATTTTATTTGATTCTGTATATGTGTGAATATAGTGTCTGTAAATCCTTCTTTAGTCTGGCTGATCATTTACTTAATGTCATTTGATTTATTTAAAACTGAGTTTTTGAAGATTTAAATCTTATTCTTAAAGGTACAGTGTGCGATTCTTGCGCCTCTAGCGGAACCAAACCGAATTGCAATAATAATGACTGGTTGAGTATAAATTCCCATAAATTAGTGTACTCAATTAAACGAAGAACTTACTAGGATGCACCAAATCACTCATACAGTTCAGTTAGGATGCCGACTTAAAAGTCAGCAGCCTATGCAGGCAGTATTGATCAAAACACTACATTTTCAGAGCGGACATTGTTGATGCACTATGCATGACCTCTGTTCTCATTTACACTAGACTAGGAAATTATGTAAGTTTATTACCTGAAGTTTACACAGTGCTAGGGTGGTAAATGGTTGGGTTGGTGTTGCAGGACAATATTTAAACAAAAGAGCAGACTCCAAATAAAGGAAAGTGAGGTGACCACATGTGTTTTTATAAATGCCAGATACAGTTGCCTAATAAAAATTTCACTTAGCCAAACAGGTACAGTTTTACTACTAATTAAGTCTTTTCTTAATTTGTATGGATTTACAGCATTAAGTTTCTGGAGTTATGTGTAAATGGCTGGGTAATGCTCATAACCCTCCCCCACTAAAGACCTTACTTAGGTTAGCTGGCAAACCATGCACTAACTTTCCACAAAGTCAGCAGTATTAACCACTGAGAACCAGTCTAAACACTCAAAAACTAGACCAAACGCAGAGATTTCACCTGTCCTTGAACCATAAGTGAGGTCTCTTCATACTGGTGTATTGTCTTCCAAACCCCAAAATAGGATAAACACGTGTCTGTGGCGGTGTCATCTCTCTGACGCGCCGATGCATGTGAAATGTAAACATCAGCATGATGCTCCTCTGCAGCCTTTCCTGTCATTGTGCATGCACATTGAGGTCTAATATCTACTAGCAAACTACAATAAAACCTTTAAAGTATTGCTGAATGCATTAGATCCAGATTATGACCCCAAATATGGCCAGACGTTCGCTCCAAAAGTTATAGCATGCACATTTAATGCACACTTTTCAACAGTGTCAGACCAGGCCCCAGGACATTAGCAGATCTGATGTCTGCTATGAATATATGTACAAATAATAATACATTTTATATATTTTATTATATTTAATTTTTCATACATACATTTATATAAAGTTTTTAATTTTTACATTAAATATATTTTTATATAATTTTTGATTATTTTATGTAGCTATATATATATATATATATATATATATATATATGTGTGTGTGTGTGTGTGTGTGTGTGAGAAAGATAAATTTATTTATTTTATTTTAAATAATTTTATTTTATATTATTTATTTTTTCAAATATATATATATATATATATATAAATAAGAGAGAAATAAATATTTGTTTATATATATATATATACACACACACACACACACTGTGTATACACATACAAACATACATGTTCTTCATTTCTTATATAATTATAATTTTATAAATTTATATTTTTTCTTTACATATGTATTCTCATCTGAGAATATCGATGACAAGATGAATATATATATATATATATATATATATATATATAAATACATTTTTGTGTGTGTGCAAATAATTGTCTGTTTTCTATTTTTATTCTATTTTTTTAAATGATATATTTTATATTTCTTATGTATATTTTTTTCTCTCTCTTTATGTACATATATTATTTATTTAATAGATCTAGGTCTATATTATCAGAGCTGTAGCAGACCTGAGCTGTCTGCATCTCTCATCTGAGCTGCTTTGAGATGAATAAATGTGAAAGGACTTATATCAGCACTGGGGCGGACATTCAAAACACACAAAAAAAGCCCACGGGCTGCATGCAGTGACCTTTGTCAGTTTGTATGCGAGCGGCTGAAGGGATGCCCACGCCGCTCTGGAAGTGAACCCTACGTAGGAAACACGCTTCTCACTATCATCTCGGTGTGACCACATCAGTCTCAAGTGTTTTTATGCGTCCGGGGCAGAAAAGCAACAGCTGTTTTGTTTTATTAAAGCCCAAATGTTGCTCTTCTTTCAGCCTTGTATTTTCTCCTCGAGTGCAATCACATAAACAATCATTTCCCCCAAAGAAATCATCACAGTGCTAATGTGTGGCTGTGTGTTAACAGCTCGGGTTACTAATTAGAGGCCGACGGTTCCTCAAACTAGTGACATGCATGTCGCTCCCTATGTAGTCCTCTAGTCTTTTTCCCTTCATGATTTATTTACTCACTGCACTATTAATATTAATTGGACAAATCCCGATGCTGTGACGCTCGCGGGACGCCTGACAGCTGTGGGAGCGGGTCGCTGATAGTCACACGTCCCGTTAATTGTCCCGGGCTCGTCTAGGTAGCGCTGCTGTCCTGCCAGCTCGGATCAGACCTCGCACTGCCGCCCGGATCTCTCGTGGCACATGAAGGGCTTGTAGACATTGTTCTGACAGGGCCGGTAAGCAGTGATCTTTCCCTTTGCTGGGGTGGTGGGGGCGTTGAGTGGAGATTACGGGCTATTTCTGTGGCACTTTGGGCCTGTTTGCGACCAACGAGCCAGACTAGCGGCTAATGAGAGAGGACAGCTGACAGGTTCAGTGGAGGCTGTGAAGCAAGAGGAAATGGCAGGGAATCACATGGCATTTTTAGGCAGAAAGCGAGTGATCGAGAGTCTGGCTTTCCCTTTATTTTTGAGTTCAGCAGTAGAGGAATAATTCTTTCCAAAATGTAACTTTTGTCATTGTTTACTCACCAATCTGAGATATTAAAGAGCAATATGTGAGCAATAAATGCTTCCTTTAAGTAGAGAAAATCCTGATAGAATAGATCATTATTGCTTCTGTTTGAATATTTGCATTTATTCGTTTAGCAGGCATTTTTATCCAAAGCAAATCACAAAAATAAATACAAGCATTTATCTTAATTAAAATGAAAAATGTAAATTAATCTTAATTAAAATTAGTAATATATATATATATATATATATATATATATATATATATATATATATATATATATTTGTACATCTTAATAATTGTATTTTTTTCATAGATATTTATACTTTTAAATTTTTAAATTTGTTTTAATTATTTAATTTTATTGTTTTTAACCAGGAAGTAAATAGAACAAAAATATGCTATAAAATAAAAACAAAAAATAAAAAACTAAAATACATACACACACACACACACAAACAGATATATATATATATATATGTTATAATAGTTATTTTTCTTACATTTTCATATTGACATACTGAAAGAAGTTATTTATAACATTTATTTAATTTATTTAAATATTTGATCTTAATAATTATTTAACCAGGAAGTAAGGTAGGAACTAAGGAACTAAGGTACGTATAATATAAATAAAATAAAAATAATATTAATAAATTATTATAATTATATATTACTACTACTACTACTATTAGTAATAATAATTTATTATAAATTAAGAAATAAAAAATGTAAAAAAATATTATATGTTTCTTAAATTTACTTCCTGATTAAATTAAGGTTAAACAATAATTAAAAAAAATCTTTCTCCCTCTATATATATATTTATATTGATTTGTTAAGTGTTTTTGTGTGGCAGTTGTTAGATTCAGCACAGTGGATAATCAATGCAGTATCGCTGGTAGTGTTTTTGTGTTTGCTGTCATAGAGTGAAAACTTGTGCCACATGACATTTGATGGTTTGATGTTAGACAGGACGACTGGAGGGGTCAGGCGTTCCTCCCCCATCATCCCATCACCCCCGACCCCTTCCACAAGTCACGTTTGTTTGTACCCTTGCCGTTAACACTTGAGTCTGCGGTGACCTTAACATGAGCCTGGCACATCACACTAACAGCCGGACCACAGCAGCTTTATCTGAGGGAACTAGAGGTTGGTTAATGTGTTGACTGGTCAAGCTCCAGAGGAATAAACTGAGCTACTTTATCACTTGTGTTCCCTGAGAGCAGATTATGGCAATCAAGTTAAGACTCAACCTTCCAAATGATCCGTAATGTAGTCTTGCACTTTGCTTTAGGCAGTTCATAAAACTCAGTTTTGTGGATTCTTAAAAGGCTGCATGTAGATCAGATTACTTCTCCTTCACATTCCCAGAATATATTAAATTAGTATTTCACGTCAGAGGCCTTTTATTAGGGAACGTTTCCATATGCCAAACATTTGTTATGGGCACAGTAAATAGACCAAACTCCCTGTGTAAACTTTATATGCATAATAAAATCAGGCAGATTTAAAGCTCTGCAATGTGAACATCTTGGATTCAGAAATTAATAATTTAGACAATTTCCAGCAGCAGTCCAAAAGTATATTATTTTTTTATTTTTTATTTTAAGATAATTGAAGGAAAAAAAAATATATATATATATATATATATATATATATATATATATATATATAAATAAAAGTTATCATTCTTTTTTATTTTTATTATTTATAATTTAATATAATTTGTATTATTTATTACATTTTGCAGAAATAATTTAGACAATATCCAGCAGCAGTTCAACCTGGATCTTTTCTAGTAAGACAAAGTTAGTGCATAATGTCAAGGATTATTCTAGACACAAACTGCTCACTTAGACAAAGATGAGCAGGCATAGGCTAGATATATGTATATCAAATACATATTCACACACACATATGCATTAGTCCTCAGGAACAGATTTTCTAAAGCTCATTCCGGCACCTCGCCTTTCCTGTCATTGCATGCACAAATCTTGTGCATTCGCTCAGGAAAAGCAAGACGTTTCCATGCCCCTTTGTGTTTTTCCTTTACTATAATAGACGTGCACAACCTTTAGCACTTCTCAAGGCAACTCCTTCACTTCCTGCCTAAACTTTCCGGCTCCGAGCCGTGGATGGAGTCCAGCTCTCATGCGTGGATTAGGTGGAGATGCCAGGTCCACATTCATAGGAGGATATTTTGTTTTAATCTGGTGAAATTTATAGCCCTTTATCAGGCCTCTGCAGCGTGAAAAAAAAAAAAGAACCAAAGCAGTTTATGACGTAACTAATGGAAAAGTAGGGTAAAGTCCACTGATGTGATGTGTGAACGCCTTAACACAACATCTTAACCCTGTAAAGCCTGAAATAAATGGAACAACAGTTTCTTGAAACTTTGGACATTATATAAATAAAATCTTTACAAAAAATGCATGTGTGTTTTTTTATATCATATTTCATTTATCAAGCTGTTATGGCTTATATAGTAATGATATAGTGAGAATTTGGATTTAAAGCTACATTTTTGCTTAATGGTTAATTGATAGGTCATTATGCCATCTTTTGTTGTTGTTGTTGCTGTTTAGGACACATTTGCATTTTAACTACAAATTTACATTTATTCGTTTAGCAGATGCTTTTATCCAAAGGGCTTGTCATAGACTTCAGCAATGTTCATAGTGTACAATGCTAGATTTATTAGAAAGTTTATTAGAAATGTGTTGTGATCTGGTGAATGCCACACAGAAATCTTCTTCAAAAATAAAATAAAATTAAATAAATAAATTATATAAGTTTAGTCATTTTTTATTTTATATAAATTATAAATAATTATATAAAAAATAATATATATGGACTTTTTTTTGTTAAAATCAACATTAAATTTAATCCAACAAATACACACAAGTTACAATTGAACTACAAATGTACTTTAATTTAAATTTACAGTAATGGGAGCACGTTTTTATTTTTATTTTCTTTATTTACTTTTACTGTTTAAATTCCAATAAAGAAAACTTTGAAGGGGAATTGTTTATGAAAAGCTCAACCTACTGCAGTTATCAAAATAGCTTTTCAAAAGTTTTTTGGACAATATTTGCATTATATAATTTTAATATACAACTTTTTGTCCTCATTTTCTTTTTGCACAATGTAACTTCTTGTTTTATTTCTTTGGATTTCGAGATGAAATATGTTCATGTTCATGCTGATCGTTTTCTGAGACTCACCTGACCACATGCATTTCTGATAACCTGCAAATTTGGTTTAAATAATCAAATCACAAACGTCCCAGACCCCATTTACACCTGCATTCATCACTGGCCGACTCTGATCAGATCAGCGATGTTGTTAATAGCAGGTGTAAATGGTGCCCATTTGTCTGCAGTGGACGCCCATCAAGTCACCAAAGTCTCTGGCTCACATTTGTCACGTTTGAATGACAATAGACACCTACTGGGTCAGTTAAGTGTCCACCTCATAATTTGGAGAGGGTTTAGGGGGGGCTGTCATGTTTTAAAGAGGTCCCTTGTGACCCGTAGGCCTGTCATACATCAACTGCATAATGGCACTCAGGAGCTCTCTATGCTCAGGAGATCTATGCTACCTCTGCCTTTGTGTCAGTAGAGTGTTTGTGTCTGTTGAGTTTTATTGTCATGTGTTTTCTTTCTCTCTGTTTTTTTTACTAATGAGCCGCAGCATTCAGTCCAGCCTCTTATCTCCACAGCCAGAGGCCTCTATTGTCTGCGCCGATAATTAATGCAGGAGCTGGTCTGTGGTGGATGTCCTGAGCCTTTTGTAGTTTTATATCAGAGTCCAACACGGGACCTTTTAATGTAATTAGGCTGCTCAGACTGGGTGGGATAGACATGTTCTGCACTGTTTGCGGGTGCTTTTAATTAGAAGCGTTAAAGTTTTATCAACTGGATGCAATAACTTTCCGTTTAAATTTATGGCACGGACTATAAATAATCTTTTATTGTCTGGAACTATTACATTATTACAAAACATTCTAATGGAATGGAATATTTGGGATATTTAACCATTTTAAATTCCTAAATTAAATTTTCTGTTAGACTAAAAAGTTGTATTAAAAAGTAAACAGTTTTGCATAGTATTATTCTTATTATTATGGTCTAAAACAAGCAGTGAAGAATTGATATAAATGTAAATAAAATAATTTTATATTATATATAAAATAATAACATATAATAATTATATATAAAATAAGTTATTTTTATTAATTTTATTTATTATTATTAATTTATTAATTCATATTAATTCAATTATTAAAAATTATATACAACTAAATTATTTAAATTATTATTAAAGTCTAATTTATTTAATTATTTTAAAAATGTTTGTGTGTTTGTTTTTCAGTTGAGTAAAAAATCAAAGAAATTAACTTTTAAAAAGATGATTTATGTAAAGTTCAATAAATGCATAATGTTTCAAAATCGCTGAGTAATCATATTAAATAATTGTGATCTCAATAAAATAACCTTTCTTTTTTTTTATTTTTTATTGAGCAGCCCTATCATGAACGTCATTAAGGTTTAGTGTCCCAGTAAATGTTGCACGAAAAAATAAATAAAAAAATGAAATAACATATGCTGTGCCTGTAACTTTTAAATATTAAAAGTAGTTTGAATCATTTTCTTTCTGTAATATAACATATTTCAGGATATTCAACCATAAAAGGCCTTTATAGTTAGTAAAATGGGTTAAGACTGTCTTGTTTTGGTCGTGTTGCTACTTTGCGTGAAGTCTTCAGTAGATCACGGCTTTAGATGCAGCTTGACAGAAAACATCTGTTTTCTCTCTGACCTTGTTGGACGGCTGTTTTGGCCTCCCCTGCAGGCAGACCGTCTGCCCACCAACTTCACTGAGACGCAAAGACATACCAGCATGAAAGCCAGTGAGATGAGAGGAGGCTGGATTAGCAGGGGTTAATTACAAGCCATCGAGAGCTGCTGCTATTACGGGGCAGTTCAGCCCTCAAAAGAGAGAGGAGCACAGGCGACGTTTCATGTCACTAATTTGCCTCTTTAGAGCCAATGAGAGTAATACAGCCCACGTTAAAACAGCAAATGCTCTGGGTGATGCTGTGAACGTGTGAAACAACTGTACAGTGATGTGGGACTGTAATGTTTTGAGCTTCTGTAGATCAGAAAGGTTCCCTTTTAAAAATCTTTAAAATGTTCAAAATCCAACAGCTTATTTTATTTCCATATTTTTAGTGTAGTCTAAGATTTTTATTGTATTTTAGATGAGTTATGAGTTTGCATAGGATATATGTCCAATTCACAAACATAAGCTGATTGATGTGGTTCTTTTGAATGAATCAGTTGAACCGATTCAGACTGAATCAATCACATGAGTCATCTGTGTGAATCAGTCAGACCACTCATTTCTTTAATGAATCATCTCTGATGACTCACTGAATCGCATACAGTTTATAGTACATAGCCACAAAAGGATTTTGTAATAATAATGGCTTATTTCATTTTATTTTAATGTTTAGAAAGTAAGCCCCTGTTTTGGGGGAGATTGGTTCCCTCCTGCTTCAAAAACAAACTCTTGAAGGAAACTTTGTGAATGGGAAGAAGTAAATTTACCAGTGTTTTATGCTATCAGTCATTAAATCTCTCAGAGATGTGAGCATGTTTTAATTCAAGCCTCTGCTCGGCTATTACTAGCCCTGTTTCTGTCCCAAACACAGTGATCCAGCATTCAAATAGCTTTCACGCTGGTTTGGAAAGATCTATATTAGTGAGGTAATGCATTTACAAGCCAATAATAGCCTTAAGTGCATAGTGATGTAGACAAGGCTAATAATAATGTGCTAATTATGAAACATACTACTGTGTCGTAGTTTGTGCTCCATATTTTGACTGCATTAACCTGACGGGTTATCTTGATGATTAGTATTGTACTTAACTCATATTGCGGTAGGTACTGGATTATGGGGCTGGAAATATAACTAATATTCACAATGCATCTCTAATTCTCTCGTAACTTAAATAGTTTCTCTGATTTAAACTTAAATAGCAAGAACAGTGCTAGAGTTAGTTTCATTTTTTGCCATGAGTCTGATAAAAATATATGTTTTTATGAATCAATTCAAAACTTTGATTTGCACTGTCACTCAAATATGTTTACGGTTGACCCTACATGGCTGGTAAATATTGTAATTATTATGCATTGCACATAAATGAAAATAATTGAAGATAGTTCTGTCTTTAGAAGATTTTTTTTTTTTTTTTACCAAATTTCGAGACTATCTGGCTGGTTCATCTAATAAAAACAGTTAATATATATTTGGAATATCATCAAACCAAAAGGCTGAAAAATAAAAGACTGTTTTAGCTGTACTGCTTAGCACAACTGGCTAAACAAGTGGTGTTTTCTGAGATCTGACCCCCTGTTGCTCACTTCTTTTCTGAAAGTCCCTAAATCCAGATCCATCTCATGCTCAACACCTGTTCAGAATTCTTTCCCGGAACTTTCCCAAACAATGGCTGCTTTTTCCGGACCGTCTGACATCTGGAAAATGTTGCAGTTCTCCTTTTGACTAGATTTATAGCAAAGGGCTTCAGAGGGGGTCGATGTACTTGAGAGTCATCTTAAATAAGTGCATGAGGTTTCTTTTATGTTAGGGATTTTTTTCTCCTTCAGATTTGTCTTTGCAGTTTATTTTTTTTCCTCTTTAAGTCTGACTATTGAGAAAAGTAGAGCTTGCAATTTAGCAGCACACACCTGTTTTTAGTTGCAGTAAACAACTGCTCTTCATAGTGCAACTGGCAAACAAAGCACAGTTCTGCAGTTATTCCCGTTTACTAGGTCACAGGGACATATTCTCTTGAAAATGCTGTGTATTGTCTTTTTTTCCTGCGAGGGAGTACAAAAATAGCACTTTGATGCGTCATGTTTCGAATGTCTTCCTTTTCAGAATCAACCATGCAGTCAAAATTGTTTTAAGCTAAAATTCTTGCTTTGCAATCATATTCTTTGAGTTGTTAGTGCTATTCTAAATGCACTAAAACCACGGAGAGTCTTAAAAACCACTGCAGTGTGTTCAAAATTAAATGCAGCAAATGGTCTTACGTCTTAAAGGAAATGTTTTTTATAAGCTGATTTTGGGGTCTCTAAAATATGGACACAGTCATGTATTATTTAGCAAAGCCCTCAAGGAATGCAAATGTGGCAAGTGGGTTAAGCTAATGCTGATGGTGAAGGCCATTACCTCTGCAGTCTGAATGCACATGGTCACAGTTTCCCTTAATAGACTTTCTAAATGCATCTGAGGGTAAATGGGCAAAATTCCATGTGTAACATTCAGCGTCAATCCAGACTATGTCATGTATTATGCATATTCATTCAAAGCTAAAATGCACTAAATTTGTGCAGGACAGCACATTTGCACGAGTGAACTGTTATTTAGGACTAGTTCAATAGGCGAGCGCTGTGAAGTCAACTCAGTCCATGAATAAGCTAATGGCACTGCCTGTGGCCCCAGACATGAATTTCTGCCAACTCCATCGGCTCACAAAAAGCTACAGGGACTTCTGCTCACGCTGCCATATGGCCTACGCCTTGGGTGATCGGCTCTCCCTTGAGAAATGCTAAAAAGTCTTAACTTTGTCTCTACCGTTTTTGTTTTCACAGGGCTCCAGGTATAGAAGGAGAAGGACAGGACCTCTGTCTATCAAACTCTGAAGTGCCCCCGTGCCAGCTGTATAGGTCAACCCAACCGTAACGCCACAGGACAATAGGAGCCCAACCCAGAGACGGCTATCAAAAAGCAAATAATCAAGCTCATTAGCTCTCTTCCCCCAAGACGACCTTCTCTGAAAAGATCAACAGAAGAAAGGAACTAAACGAGGAGGAAAAAAGGCACTGGCAGCTATTTCTGATGCTCTGTGGTGAAGAGAACATCTCATTTGGGATTTAAGGATTGCGGAAAAAGGATTTCCCCATGCCCTGCCCGTTTATCCCAATGCCTGTATAAATATTGCATGGAGATATCGAATCGTGCCTTTTCCAAAAGCGCCCAGTAAAGAGACTAATTATAGCAAATCCCAACAGCCAGTCTGTTGCTTAAACCTCTCAGATTCTCAGAATGCCTAAAAATCTATATTCATAGGGGTCCTATAATTGGATCCCTAAAATTCAGAGACACGTCAGCATCAAACCAGTGGTTTCATCTCCAGAGAGTTTCCTTGTCTTTTTTCGGGCAAGGCAGCTGCTTTGTCCTCTCTATTTGGATGCATTTTTCCAGAACTCCAAAATGAAGCCCTTAACTCCCATTGGTTCACCTTCTCCACTGCGGCTCCTAAACAAGGGGCCCGATTACCTGCGCAGGCAGATGGATGCCGGAAGCAGGGGTCGTTCCGTCAGTGCTGTAGAGCGACTGGAAGCAGACAAGGCAAAGTACGTCAAGAGTCAACAGGTCATCAACACAAAGCAGGAGCCCGTGTTAGTTCCCTGTGCGACCCCTCCACCCGTGCCCCGTCGCAACTTCACAGTGTCCACTCCTTCAACGCCCGTTCTCCCACCTCGAAATCAAACGGTGCCTTTCTCTGCACCGCTGTTCTCACGAGATGAAAATGAGGATGACTCCAGGAAAGAGAACTGTCGGAACGAAACCGATGTGGAAACCAAGAATCGCAACAATGCAACCAAGCCTCCCGTACCTTCTCCAAGAACTCCGACCATTGCTCCATTAGTTGCTCCGCATAGTGCGCCAATAATGCGCAGGAGTAACGGCAAGCGCATGCTGCGTCCAGACTCCCTGGTTATTTACAGACAGAAGAAAGAGTGCAAGAATCCCAGTGGAGGTGGAGAAAATGCCAACGGCAACTTAGAGGTCAAGGGATACAGCTTCATACGACGGCTCTTCCAGGGATCCATGCGCGAAAAGAGTGGTGGGAATGAGGCTCACAAAATGGTGATAAATGAGGAGAGGGCTTCTTCCTCTCGAGACGGGGATTCGCGAATGTCTTGGTCCAATGATAAAGACACTGTCGATGGTGGGAATGAGACCAGACGATCGAGCAAATCCGAGCGAGAGCACTCAATGCCCGAGACGCAAAACGACAACACTGGTTTTCAGGAGAAGCATTCGAAGAACTGCATGATCAACAGTTTACAAAACAGCACGGGGAACACCAACAATAATGACATGGACCCATGGAAGCCAGTCGTTCCTCAGATGCGATCCGTTTTGAAACGCTCAAAGTCAGAATTGCGACTACGCTGTTCGCTAGCCATGTCCGAGCAGGAACGCTTCTTCGACTACTGTGGATTGGACCTGGATATGGTGGAAAGGCTTGGACCGGAGAACTTTCTAAACGGGGCAAGTTCAGTCGACACGCTCTCGCTGCTACTGAGGAGCGTCGGAGGCGGCGGCTCGGAGCCCAGCGAGTTTTCCCGACACTCTGGTGAAGGGCTTTTCCAGGAGGAGCTTGCCGAGCAGATCCCTACAGGTGTGTCTATTATCGAGAGAAATGCTCGGGTCATAAAGTGGCTCTACGGTTGCAGGAACGCAGCCCAGGAGGGTCCTAAAGAGTCTACTGTTTGATTATCACGGTAACTAAACCCGAGACTTTCTGGAGCCATGTTCCAATCTGGAAAACTATGCTGTATTTATTTCACATGAGACATTGTATTTAAGAGATTTGTTTGGCTTTTCACAGCCAGTACGAGGACATTCATGTTATTTTGTGTAAGTCACATATGAAGCTGCAAACCAACACTTCCTTTCATGACCTACACTGTGGCTTTGTCGAAATCGCCCCCTATACCCTCATTCACTATTCCCAACGTTAGTTTACTAAAATAGTCCACTCGAAGGAGTGGGTGAAAACAAATGAGCGAATTTGGACACTGAATGTGGCTGTGGACTCTTCTGATGAGACTCGGAAATTCATTTCCCGCATTTCTCACATTGCATGGCTACTCTGTAGCGGCCTGTACGCTCATTATTACGGTGCATTATGGTATTGAATGAGTACACTCAATAATGTCCAATACGGTTTCAGACTAGTGCACTATAGAGTGTAGGGGGCGATTATGATGTATATTTAGCGATGTTATCTCCTGTTCTCTGTAAATATATAGAGTTATGAGCCCGTCCTGTTACTTCTGTTCAGAAACGAGTGTTATTTGTTGAGCATAACTTAAAGAACGTGTCATCCGATAAATAATTTAACATTGAAAACCACTAAGCTTTTTCTCTGGGGCTGGGAAACCGATGCATGAGTGTTAAATGAACCATGTGTACCTCATTTCCCAACTGTCCCAGTTTAGTTTGTGTGTTGCTTTTTTTCCTTAAACGCAGGCGTTGGAACAAACACACAGAGGACCCCTGTGGGGATATTAATGCACTGAATTGGAGAAAGAGACGGAGTGAGAGCTATATGTACAGCTATGAAACGTATTTTTAACACTGAGACTGAGTGTATGCAAAGAAAAATGCAGGGCCTTAAAAACAACCTGATTTTGAGTTTCATTAACTTATGCCAAAGAAATGTGCTGCGTACTGATGTGCAATATGTTCCAAACCCTATCGAGCATCCTTGAGAGAATAATGTTCACGGAGTTTGATATTTGCATGTTGCTAAGCTAATAACTTGGGAAATCCTGGGTTAAACTGCATGTTTTTATTAATATTTTTACAGTACAGAACAAAATATATTCAGTGTTGGGAAGGTTACTTTGGTTACAGATTACAAGTTACCCTATGTAAAATGTATTAAGTAGCGTAACTATTTCAAGTACTTTATCAATGTAACTGATTACATTTGATTACTTTGAGTATTTTTCTAAATTTCTAACGAATGTTTTCAACTGTTAATCATTTAGAAACATTTAAAGGCAGGGTTAACCTTACAGTAGCACTCAACACTGATTACTGTCAGACTGTCAAAATCCTTCTTCACTAGAATTAAGATGATAATAATTTAATTTTAAAGCACAGCCACCACAAAATCTGACTTGAGATTGCTCTGAGGTTAAATACAGATTTAAAATCATAAGAAACTGTTTAATAGCTATGAAACTGTTTTTGAAATCAAATCTTTGCATATAGCTATGACAGGAAACACTAGAATCTAACAATGTCTTGGAAAAAACAGTTAATCTTAAAAAATAAAGCATATACATAAACCTAAATAGGAAATAAAACAATAAGCATAGTTATCAAATAAGCATGTGTCCTGTACTGTGTCCTAAACTCCGGAAGCATTGGTGTCTCATATTTTAGAGCAGTCAATGCATTTTGGGAAAGAAATCAATCAAATCTGTATGTGTGTGAAAATATTCATATGTAATCTGCTTTGTAATTGTTACCATTTTCATAAGTAACTGTAATTGAATTACTTTTTTTTTCTCAGTAACTGTAACAGGTTACATTTCTTTACATGTAACTAGTAACTCCCCAACACAGAATATATTTACATTTTTATCCATCTTTGATATTTTTTTCCCTGTGCATTTTAGAACTGCCTTTTTCATAAAGGATGCATGCTGTGCAAATTTGATTTTGGCCAAAAATCTATTGTACAAGCCATTGCAATTTTGCTCTACACAGCAAATATTAATTTCTGAAGGGGACCAAAGGTAAAATTTTAAGAATCAGCCACTGATAAACCAATACTCTTGGTAGCTGCTCACTAGGGTTTGGAACAACCATGCCCCCAACTGTCTTTTACCAATACCTAAAAAATGCAAATTGCCCAATTTCACCACATTTGTGAAACTGCATCTATGGGTGTTACTTTGATTACTGTGATGATAAATAATGGTTGTTTGCACATTTGTCCTCAACGCAAGTGACAGTTCCTGTGGCGAAGCATTCTTCAGTACGCAATTGACCACGCTGTTTCTGTGTTTAACTCACAAAAGTACAGCGTTTCGCAAAGTAGAGGAAGACGTAACAGTGAGAGACCTGCCGGGCGGACACACTCTCAGTGTGGGAGACGCTGATGTGTTTTCATATTGAAGGAGACCTTTGAAAGCTCCTCCCATCTGAACGCATCAATCAGACACCGATTCTCCTTTGTCGTAATGAATCGCCCCGGTCAGAGGCATTAATCAGGCTCTATAATACCACTGATAAATGAAGCAAAGGTCCGCTGCGGCATGCACAGGTCAGACTGCGGCCTGCAGAGAAAGAACTGTGATCTTTCCTTTCAAACGTTTTCATCCCCAATGTCCAAGATGCATTCAGTCTTCCAGAGCACCCGAAATCTCTCTCTTGCATGTTTACAGTCTATCTGTATATGTTTCTATAAAGAATTTAGTTTTCAACCCAAAGAGATATTACAGAGAAAGTCCTAATAAAATCCTATTTCTGAACAACTGTATGCATTTGTGTTTTGTGTCAATATAATCATATAGCTGTATGTTTTTGAGTGCATGCAAAGACAACTGTGTTTGCTGCTTAATATTTTTGTGGAAACCATGATACATTCAAAAGTTTGAAATAGGTTTAAAAAAATAATACTTTTATTCAGCAAGGACACATAAAATTAATAAACAGTGACAGTAAAGACATTTATAATGATACAAAAGATTTCTAATTCAAATAATTACTGTTCTTTTGAACTTTCTGTTCATCAAAGAATCACAGTTTCCACAAAAATATGAAGCAGCACAACTGTTTTCATCATTGATAATGATCAGAAATATTTCTTGAGCAGCAAATCAGCATATTAGAATGATTTCTTAAGGATCATGTGACTCTGAAGACTGGAGTAATGATGCTGAAAATTCAGCTTTGCATCACAGGAATAAATTACATTTTACAATATAATCACATAGAAAACAGTTATTTTAAATTGTAATAATATTTCACAATATTACTGTTTTTACTGTATTTTTATTCAAATAAATGCAGCCTTGGTGAGCATATGTATGAAAAAAATCACTGGAAATTTCTCTCTGTTTTTTTTTTTTTTTTTTAATTCTTACCAGTAATCATTGCCAACTGCTCAGGTGTGTCATATTTCCCAAACCAGATAAGTGTTGAAGGTGTGGAAACACTATAGATGATGTCACTGGAAATAAAAATGATTGCATGGTCCAACTGTGTAACGCTATAAATCAAAATACTCTGAAGTGAGCACTGCATGCCGGCACAGAGCTGATGATTACACACCAGTCAGTCTCAGATTTCTTTCTAGTCTTCAAAGTTGTTAGAAAACGCACACAACTCAAGTTACTAAATAAATTTTGTGCAAAATAGGAAACAACATAACAGCATACTTTTGAACAGCTCCTCGTCTGATTGCTGGCTGAGTCTCAGTGAAGTGAAATCCTGCCATTTTCTTGTCTCATTTCAACACGCAGCTCATTTCTCACTGAAGCTCAAGTGCCTGTTATTCTGAAAGCATGCACACAACATGGAAAGCACTTCAGTCAAACACACCAATGTACCTCGTCCACAGGAAAAACACTTTTAAACCCATTTTACTTACATAATGTGACATATATCAAAGTAAAACAGTATATTCAGTGTGAAAAATGGAGGGTGGGACTTGATTTTATCCAACAGGATTTGATTGGTCAAAAGCAGACATTACATATCAGAATGGATTCAGGTGTTTGGAAGAGACAGGTTCAGAACATAACATTTCTGAGATGGTTCTGAGATAATTATTCTGAAGTTTTGTCATTATTATAATTTACTTATTTATTATTATCATTATTATTAGGAAAAATACACCAGTAGACTGTGTACATTAAGTCCAGAAAATGAAAATGAATACCTCAAATATTATTTTGCATGGACGCATTAAATTGATTTGACATTAGTATTTTAAATGCATGCGGTTTTTTAAAACTTTTTAATCATGAAAGAGTGATGAAAAAGGTATGTAGAAATTTATTTATATAATCTAATTATTTTTAAACAATAATTATAGAAGATAATTACTAATCTTAACTTACATTATCATATTTATTTTTTCCAATTTAAAGCTAATGATATGTACAAGTTATCATGCTAAATTAATGAGTATAAAAGAACTTTATTATTATTATTATTATCATTTTATAAAAGATTTCTATTTCAAATAAATGCTGTTCTTTTCATCAAAGAATCCTGAAAAATAAAATGTATCACAGTTTCCACAAAAATATGAAGCAGCACAACTGTTTTCAACATTAATAATGATCAGAAATATTTCTTGAGCAGCAAATCAGTATATCAGAATGATTTCTGAAGATCATGTGACACTGAAGACTGGAGTAATGATGCTGAAAATTCAGCTTTGATCAGGAATAAATTATATTTTACTATATATTCACATAGAAAACAGTTATTTTAAACTGTAATATATTTGACTTTCAGTGTGAAAAGAAAACTGAGTAAAGAACTGATGATCCTATATTTCCGGGCTGCTCAGGTTACCCTCTTCCTCTCCAGCTCTCTCTCTCTTTAGACACGTATGTGAATGAAACAGCAGTTCTCTTCCTGACGTTCAAACGCTGTGGCCTGCTGTGACATCCTGTTTTCGGTCCTGTCCGTAGTTTTTTCACACGTTTGCTTATCAGACAGCTCCTCTCCTCCCACAGCTGCTCCGGGGTGGACGGGCCCACAGATCATGTTTGCAAACCTTGTCTCGGTCTGACCCAACTTTATCTCCAAGTGTGATGTCAGCGATGTCAGGATTCACAAATTTAGCAACAACAGACTGACTCAACCCTTCTTTCTAGATACTGGAATGTGCATATATAAAAGTAGATAAAGTAATAAAAATATCTTTCCACAGCAGTGATTCTGAAGCATTTTTTACATCCATTTTAATTTTAAATAAAGTCTTACGCATGCAACATGCTGTGAGATGAATGCCATTACATTTACAGCGTGATTGTATATATGTATTATATATATATATATATATATATATATATATATATATATATATATAGAAATAAATATAACAAACATAAAACATAAGACTAAAAACTGGAGTATTATCTGAAATAAATTAATAACAGTTTTATATATAGCATTTATTAATATATTTTATTAGTTTATATTTTCTTTTTTCATTTAAATTTTAGTTTGTCATTTTATGTTTGTTTTTTTTTAAATATTTTTTCATATGTCTATATAGGTTTTAGTAATTTTTATTTCAGTTTTAATTTTTATTACATTAAGTTACTAAATAAAAACTAAAGTTTACTAAATTAAAAATGAGAAATGTTTCCATGGCAACTAGCTGAAATTAAACAGGTGTAAGTTTTGTGTGTGTGTGTGTGTGTGTGTGTATATATATATATATATATATATATATATATATATAGATAGATAGATAGTTTATTTCAAGCAACAAAAGTGCTAATTAACTATTAACTATAATAACCCTAATATATATTTATATTTTTATGAGTAAATGAACTATATATCCTATAAAGCATTGCAAATGATGGAATAATATCACAAACAAATTGTAGTGCAATACAAAACTATTAAATATCATTGCTTAGAAGAAGCAATATATTTGATGTTTATTGAAAAACTATTAAAATATAAACAAATCAGTGACTTGTGGCTTCTACAGAATTAGATTTAAAGCATTTCTATGCAATTGCTAAAAATCTATTTTTACTTT
Organism: Tor tambroides; assembly: GCA_021397915.2. NCBI lineage: Eukaryota > Metazoa > Chordata > Actinopteri > Cypriniformes > Cyprinidae > Tor > Tor tambroides. The sequence continues at coordinate 28,273 of JAFVLL020002926.1, read as the reverse complement.
AATATTAATCAAGAAAATGATATACAGTGCCCTCCAAAAGTATTGGAACAGTAAAGACAAAATTGCTCTGTTGGCTGTGGAGTCAAGACATTTACAAATATGATTAAAAGATGAATATGAGACAAAACTACAGAATGTCACATTTTATTATTGGGTGACTCAACACATAGATGTTTTACCAGCTAAGAAGTTCAGCACTTTTAGAGTTCATCCCTCTATCTGATGTGAGCATAAGTATTGGAACAGTTGCTTCACGGGTCTTTCTAAGTGATCAGCTGTGTCCTGTTGCATTAATTATTTAGTTATTAAAAGCAGGGAATATGTCGTATCAGTTATATCCATTACTTCTGCATTCTGAGTCTTGCATTCGATGATGACGACACACAAACCAGGATGAAGACGAAGGAGCTGACTTTGAGAGGAAAGCAAGCAATTTGGATGCTAAAAGAAAAGGACGAACTCAATTAGAGCTATAGCTAAAACAAAGGGCATGGAGAAATCAAGAGTCTGGAAACCACCAGCGACACCAGCAACCAACAACGACCTGATCGGCTGAGAAAAATAACAGTAGTTGATGACAGACAAATCATAAAAGCTGTGTCTGTAAAAATCACCAACAACCTCCAGAAAGCTGGGGTGATGCACTGACAATCTACTGTCCTCAGGAGACTTTGACACAGAATTACAGATGCTACACAGCAAGATGCAAACCTCTGACCAGCACCAAAAACAGAAAGACAAGATTCGAGTTTGCAAAAAAGCACAAAGGTGAGCCAGTAGAGTTTTAGAACTGAGTTTATGGACCGATGAGTGATGTGAAAAGATGAGTGATGGGAAAGCAAAAATGTGGAGAAAAAGTGAAGTGCAAATGATCCCAAGTATACAGTCTCATCTGTAAAGCATGGTGGAGGTGGTGTCATGGCATGGGCATGCATGGCTGTCTCTGGAACAGACCCTCTCAATTTTAATGATGACAATGTATGATGACAGTAGCAGAATGAATTTGAAAGGGTACAAAACCATCTTGCCCACCAATATTCAAGAAAATGCAATTCATTGGGAAGCACTTCATATTGGATCAGGACAATGACCCAAAATACCCTGCCAGTTCAGTCAAGGAGTTTATCAGGGCAAAGAAATGGAAAGTCTTAGATTGACTTGGGCAATCTCCCATTTAAATCCGATTGAACATGAATTTCACCAGCTGAAGAGGAGAGTAAAGGCAGAAACTCCCCAAAACAAGCAACAATTGGAACTGGCTGCATTAAAGGCTGGGAAAAGTATTTCAAAGGATGAGACCAAGAGTCTGGTGATGTCTATGGGTCACAGACTCACTGCTGTGATTGTGCGCAAGGGATCTGCAACTAAATAATAGCTTTTAATCTTTTATATCTGCCTTATGTTCAACTGTCCCAATACTTATGCTCACATCAGTGAGCGGGATGAACACTAAAAGTGCTGTTCTTTTTTTTGTCTCATACTCATCTTTTAATCATATTTGCAAATGTCTTGACTCCACAGCCAACAGAGCAATTTTGTCTTTACTGTTCCAATATATATGGAGGGCACTGTATAGTAACATATGGTTTATCTTGCAGCTTCACACAGTTTGTTTTGCTTAAATATGCTCCTAGGCAACTTCCTGATGAAGAACTAATGAAGAATAAAGAGGTATACAGTTGTTTATAAGCAGAAGAAAGCAAAGGCAGAAGAAAAGAACTAAAATAACTAAAGTAGAGCAAAATATAGATTAGCATTTCCTGAGGGAAACAGCAAAAGAGCAATGCTGACGTTCTGGGTAAGTTTAGGTTTGTGTCTGATGCGGGGTTTTGTGGGTGGTCTTGTAAGCACCGTAAAAGCACAATTATACAGTCTGAGGCGCATTTAGCAGACAAAGAGCACTACACACATCTGAACTCTGTCTGAAAATCCTTCTGGGTTCGCAAAGACAAAGCGTGCCAAGATTTCCAGTCTCACTGTGCCACGGTGGTATAATGAGACTCTGTTCACAATCGCCCTCGTGCACCGTGAGGGAATGTGCATCGGGGTTGTGAAGTGTGGCAAATCTGGCCTAATTCTTCTGGCCCAGCAGCTCTGATACGCCAGAGCCGTGCATGAGTCAGAATGATCTCTCCCTCCATCGGCATAAACAGGCGGGATGGAGGAGAACTTGTCCTGGAAGAGACCTAAAATAATTCAGATGAACATAATGCATGATAATGGTGTTGCAGGAAGGCTGGGGGAGAAAAACTACCCTAAACAGAATTGCAACAGGAAGAAATATAGACATGCACCTGCAAAAGAAACAGTCTAAGCCTAAAAATAGATGTTTTATAGAGAAAACATCCTCAGACGGCAACCAAGAGTGACATTTATTTTTTAATATTACAATATAATATTGACTTTCCTCAGATTTAAGACCTTAATAAATGATAATGTTTTCTATTTATACAACTATTTAAAAGTTTTTGAAAATCTCTTCTGCTCACCAAGGCTGCATTTATTTGATTAAAAATACAGTAAAAATAGAAATGTTCAAAATAAGTGTTTTCTATGTAAATACATTTTAAAATGTAATTTATTCCTGTGATCAAAGCTGAATTTTCAGCATCATTGCTCCAGTCTTCAGTGTCACATGATCCTTCAGAAATCATTCTAATATGCTGATTTGCTGCTCAAGAGACATTTATTATTATTTTCGACGTTGAAAACAGTTGTGCTGCTTTATATTTCTGTGGAAACCGTGATACATTTTGAGTAGAAAGTTCAAAAGAACAGCATTTATTTTAAATTAAATATCATGGTGGTGAACTGGTAAATTTTAATCTAAAGTCTTGACATTAAAAATGGCAGTATAAAATATTAGCATAAAAATAAGTTCCTAATATCATGGCAATCATTGCACATGTGCGAAAGCTTCATGACTTACTTCGATGGGCTTTGGAAACCTAAAACTCTTGGGGGTTTCTGGGAGGGTCTGTTTCGGTGCTTCACAAAAAGCGTCCGGGTGCAGGAGAAGATCCGATGGCAGGAGAAGGTCATAAATCAGCGGACAGGCCTTTTCACTTCAGTCTCTGAGGCGTAACCTCACTTCAGAGAGGTCAGAGAGAGAGAGAGGCTCCTGACGCTGCTCTGTGGGAACATGGCATGTGAATTACGGCTCTTTTTAATGACCTCCTGACATCAGGACAGACCTGAGAATGAAGGTCAGAAAGTGGTTGGTGGAAAATCACAGGAAAACCTGACAAAAGTTTGTATACTTTATGTTTTATGGTTTCCTATATCATATTTTTGGACAATATGTAAAAAAAATAAAAATAAAACTAAGATGATAATTTATTTATAATTAATTATTATAGTTTTTTTCTATTTTAAGTTTTGCAACTCACAATGTTAAATTTTTGAACAATATGCCAAATAAATTTTTTTGTGAATAAAAAGTTTATTTTATTTATTTGTTTATTTTGCATGACATATTTAGCCCTCTGATTTACTGTAGCAAATTTATTATTTTTTAAAAATATAAAAATATATACAAACTAGTGCTGTCAAATGATTAATTGCATCCAAAATAAAAGTTTTTGTTTACATAATATATGTGTGTGTACTGTGTATATTTATTATGCATATCTAAATACACACACATGCAGTATATATTTTGAAAATATTTACATGTATATATTTATATTCATAAAATTTATATTATATATAAATATAAACATAACATTTTTCTGTAATATATACATGCATGTGTGTGTATTTATATATACATAATAAATATATACAGTACACAAACACATATTATGCGAACAAAAACTTTTATTTTGGATTCAATTAATTGCAATTAATCCTTTGACAGCACTAATACGAACAATATGTTTATTTAAATATATAACCAATGGCTTCTTAAAAACATTTTATTTCTCATTTTTATTATCAATTATTGACTATTCACATATTGCTTGCAAAAAACTACAGGAAAACCTGAAAAAACCTATTTTTTCCTATTACAGTTTACAGCTCCAAATATAACTGTAAGCACTGTAAACATAATAATTTAAAATATTATCATAAATTATAATTATAATTATTATTATTATTTTTATTATTATTATTAAGTTACCTTTAGTCAAAGGACACTTCTACAGTTGTAACATATCAGTAAGACACATTTACAACATGCTGCAGAGGCACAAACACCAGAAGGCCCAACAAAAGCAGTAATGGTATCGGCATAAGTTTAAAGAGTTTCGAGCTGTGTAAATCTGGATGCGAGGAAGGCCAGACTTTGATGTTATGCGGGGTAAAAGGCCTCAGGAGTAACGTGATGCTTAACGTCTCTGTACAAACGGCAAACTGCAATCTAGTTAAAGTTTGTGTATAAGTCCTGCATGCAAATCAACAAGTTGATTCTGTTACAAATAAATCCATCACATTACTGTGGTTCCATGTTTTGTGTAAATCAATATCCTTGACTGTAAAAAAAAAAAAGAGAAGTGGTTTCTGCAACCAGGCATATGAATGCGCCGGTCTGCAATGGAGCGTTAGCCGTCTGTGGAGATTTAGAGACTCCAGTGAAGTGGTCGAATTACACTGTAGCAGACCAGGAGGAACATCAGGCCAACAGCTGTGCCATGTTTAGTGCATGTTCAATGCACTATACCTTTACTGAACCATGAACACATTATTTCAAAAGTCATGCCTTCATCTTTTCCAGACTACTTCATGTCAGATTTGATTTTTTCCCCCTTAAAGCATATGTGCAAATGTTTCATCTATAATGATGGTGATTTAACTTGAACTACTGATACACTTCCATTCAAATGTTTGGGGTCAGCAAGACATTTTTAATGTTTTTGAAATATGAAAGACTCTTCTGCTCACCAAGGCTGCATTTATTTGATAAAAAATACAGTAAAAACAGTAATATTGTGAAATATTATTAAAATTTAAAATAATTGGTTTCTATGAGTATATATGTTAAAATGTAATTTATTTCTGCTAATAAAGCTGGATTTTCAGCATCATTACTCCAGTCTTCAGTGTCACATGATCCTTCAGAAATCATTCTAATATGCTGATTTGCTGCTCAAGAAACATTTCTGATTATTATCAATGTTGAAAACAGTTGTGCTGCTTCATATTTCTGTGGAAACTGATACATTTTACTTTTCACAATTCATTGATGAATAGAAAGTTCAAAAGAACAGCATTTATTTGAAACAGAATTCTTTTGTAATATTACAAAAGTCTTTATTGCCACTTTTAATATATTTAATGCAACCTTCTATGAATAAAAATGTTAATTTCTTTAAATAAAAGTATTAACCGCAGTTTTTTTAACTGTATTGGATATTTTTCATGCAAAAAAAAAAAAAAATCCAAATGTATTGGATTTCGTTATTCATGTATTTATTTTATGAGAATAAATTTAGGATGCAATATTTATTATTATTATTATCAATGTTGAAAACAGTTGTGCTGCTTCATATTTTTGTGGAAACTGTCATGCATTTTTCTAAACCTGTCATGCATTTTTCAAATCACACTATCTGTCTATCGACCTATCTATCTATCTATCTATACACAGCCATATTGGATCAAAAAGCACATAAGTGGTATCACCCACCCAGAGTCTGATGAGCTTGATTATAAAGCACTGTGCAGTGATGGGCAGCTGGATTTCCGTCTAATTTACATCTGCTTGTCCTTCCCTCTGTAATTGTGAGCCGTTTTTATGGGGGAAGAGTCAACAGTGCCGTTCCCACAGTCTAGGGCCGGTCACGCTGGGCTTTAAGGGTATTTCTCCCAGGATCAGGTACTTCTGGAAAGGTTAAATCAGATGGACAGGAGATTGGGGAAATTAGCCCGTTTAGCTCCAAGACCTGGAAAAAGTCCATATGTTTTCCATGGGAAAGACCATCTGTGTTTGTTTGTGTGCACATGTGTAGCCCTGCTTGCACTCACGGCGTCTGTAGTGCTCCAATCAGAGAAGACGCATCAAAGACTTGCTGGGGTGTGACCTCGCCCACAGTTTTTGGGGTGAGCTGTTCTGTATTTAACCCGGGCCAGCGTGACACAGTCGTACTATACGTCCCTCCAACACAGCGCAGAGCTTCAAACAAACTCCTGCAACACGCTTTATCACCATCTGAACACGTTTATGAGTGTATTATGGAGTGGCAGTGCCATTTGGGCCATGATGAATGAGATTTTACCTTCCATCTGTGGCAGCTATAGGTGACTGACTCCTGCAGGTGCTCTTCAAAAGGTCCATTTGCCCTGTATAAAGAGACACACATCAGCTGTATTACTGAAGCTAATGAGCTGCCTAGATAGGTAGTATTTTAAGACATCACAAATGAAAGTACATACAAAAAGCTAGGCAGCATAATTTCATCAACTTTTAAGAGACAACATTTTGAAAAATCACACCCAGGACAATGCATATTTAAACTGAATTACGATTTGCAGATTCATTTCTTAGGATTCTTTAATGAACAGAAACAGAATTGATTTGAAATAGAAATATTTTATAACAATATAAAAGTTTATACTGTCACTTTTGATCAATTTCTTACATCCTTGATGAATAAAATATACTATTTTCTTCTCATTTCTACAAAACAAACAAACAAAAAATCATACTGACCACAAGCTAGTGTTCTTATTACACGAATGGTTTTATTTATTTAGCATGACAATTTGTGCATTTCATATAAGCTTCAAAGTGGAAAAAAGTATGATTAAAAAAAAGATAATAATATTATAAATTAATTATATAACAATTGTATCTTAATGGCTTTTTAATGGCTTCATTTCCCCAGCTTTTTTAAAAAGATTTGAATATAAACAGAGATTATTTGAGTGCAGCCTACTTGTGACCCTGGACCACAAAACCAGTCTTAAGTGTCAATTTTTTGAAACTGAGACTTATACATCATCTGAAAGCTGAATAAATAAGCTTTCCACTGATGTATGGTTTGTTAGGATCGGACAATATTTGGCTGAGTTACAACTATTTGAAAATCTGCAATCTAAGGGTGCAAAAAATCTAAATATTGAGAAAATCTCCTTTAAAGTTGTCCAAATGAAGTTCTTAGCAATGCATATTACTAATCAAAAATGAAGTTTTGATATATTTATGGTAAGAAATTTACAAAATATCTTCATGGAACATGATCTTTGCTTAATATCCTAATGATTTTTGGCATAAAAGAAAAATGGATAATTTTGACCCATACAGTCTATATTTTTGGCTATTGCTACAAATATACCCCAGCGACTTAAGACTGCTTTTGTGCTCCAGGGTCACATTTGTAAGATTTTGTAAATTCTTTAGCAGTCTGAGTAAGATTTCATTACTTGCAACCAATTTCCTGTACAGAAATGAGGCTTTGGGTTTTTCATCATTTGGAAATTAATTTTACAAAGACTCACAGTTTCCAAAACACACCTTAGGCAATAGTCTATATGGAAATATATGCTCACGACTGTGTATGTCTGAGAACCAGCTGGCTTAACACTCACAGGCCCAATTTAAAACAACTTGCAAAATAAGACTTTAAATTTATTATTACTACTACTAACAACAACAACAACAACAACAATAATAATAATAATAATAATAATAATGATAAAGGATAGTTTGGCAAGAAAATACTTTTGAAATGAAACTTGAAGCAGCATGCTAGTGGTACAAAGCCAAAAAACAAAACTTAAAGATCTTCTTCATTGAAGGTTTGGTTTCAATGCATCAATGCATGATTAAACTATCCAAATGATTCGGAACGGAATTACAAATGGATTCAGACTCAACAGTGAACCAATTCGAACTTTTAAGCCACATTTCCACTTCAAATTAAAAACTTAAGTTCAATTGCTGCCTTAAATTTTTTCACCAAACTGGTTGTACAAGTCATTCAACTTACATTATATTAAAATGACTTAAATTGAGTTGAATCTCATATAACTTATTATATGAAAATGGTTAAATTCATCTGATGAGATAATGGAAAAATGTTGATCTATTGATTAGGACTTATTGATAAGGTCTAAAACACGGTTGTTTATGTTCTTGTAGTAGTTAGTTAAGTATTTATGTTTTAAAATAATTTACTGGCATTTTTTGAGGTAAGAATGCTCGAATTTATGTTGCTAGAAAAAATCAGAGAAAAAAAAATATCAATGCATCTGGTATCTAAGGGTTAATCACGTAAAATGAGCCGCAATTGAACAGATAAACCTGAGCTGTGTGTGTATTACTTCAGGGTCAGTTTCCCTGAGGAGAAAAACACCACAAACACTTAAGAGCTCAATGGCAATCATATCAGCCACACTGAAAAAAGACCTGGTATCTCAATCTAATCTGTCTACGAGCCAAACAACAGACTGCTGTCACCTGAGGCCTTTCAGAGAGCCTCTAAACACACAGGGTGTGTGAACACCTGGACATAAACAGCTAATTATGCTGATTTCTGATGAGCATATCAGCCAAAAGAGTGACCTGTGAACTGTCTTCTAACTTTCTGAATAAATATCCTGAGGTGATTTTCATATCAAAGCATCACAAGTATTCAAATACATGCAGGCTGGTACCTCACACCAGAAATAGAGATATGGGAGCTCAAGTCCAGAGGAATTTCATGATGAACTCCGTTTATAATGACTTGTTGCTGACAGGCCGGACAGGAGGGAATATTTGACCCTGAGTAGATCACGCTAGGTGAAAATAGAGGCAGATAGTTGAGATCTTCCCTCTGTTTAATGGCGTCTAGTACCAGGCACTGCCAAGTATAATGTATATAAACATGACAAAGTCTTCTTTTAATCCTGTCTAGAACGGCTATCCGAAATACCATGTCCATCTGCCGATGCAGGATTTAACCGGACGATCACTTGCCCTCCTTTTAAGATCTATTTTAAACTTTATAAAATGGTAAATGAATAACAAATGAATAAAAATGTTAATGTTATGTGATGTAGCCTGACGACAGGTACCTGACAGGTTTTGGTATCGTTTTTAAAGTATCATTTCATAGTTCTATAATCAATCTAATTTATATACCTGTATATTAAAACCATCTTTATAGCATTATTTATGCAATTGTAACTGCAGTGTAAGTGCATAGTGGCATCTCTTAGCAGCATTAAACAATCCAAATACATCTAAATACCACTTCAGATGCAGATTCTGCACCACTTCTGGAGTGCAAAGATGGATTTTGTTGATATTGATTTCATTTGACTGGTATTAACCCTATAGTGTATTATTCTTCTAATTGCATTTAATGATTAAATGTAAGAATTTACTTTAAAGATGGCACATACATATACTAAGGTTAGAAAATTGGCCCTTATAAAGGTTAAAAACATGTCCCATGAAATCAATTTATTTTCCCATAATGGAAAAATTTGTTTCTGTCAGTGGTTTGGGATTCTGTTAAATGTCCTGTCACTATCATGCTACTAGGTCTCATTTGGACTCTGGATGGGTCTTAGAGGATTGTAGGGAACCGGGGGAAGGGGATTTGAAGCTATATTGGCAGCACGGGTGCAAAGTAAAGACAACATCCCAAACAGCTGTAGAAACAGTAAACGGACACCAGCGTGGATTTGGAGCAGTGGGGAGAGGGTCAAAGACACACTTGCATCCTGAAATACAATAAACAAACACACAACAAGCTGTATCAAAACCAATATGTCAGAAAACTGACTAACAGTTCCAATACCTGCTCCCTACAACAAAACCATGGTCATGTTAAGGCAAGTTGACATATCAGCAGTTGACTTGCATGTGCAAAAAAACAGATCATAAAAGACAGTTTACACTAAAGCTCATTATAGCACCCCTTCAGACAATGCTGAGAATGCAACACAATTCAGAACAAAATATTGATGATGCATAAATATTTATGGTGATGCTATTTATTTATATACTATCATAGTAGTTTTTCTTTGAATTTTCATTTTAAATGTGCTTTTTCTTAGTTTTTTTAAAGTGTCATTTTAATCAGGTTTGTATGTCTTTTTAGCTTTATTTTTTATTTCATTTTTAATTTTAGTACTTCAACTTAAATTTATTTTAGTTAGTTGCCAAGGCAACATTTCTCTCTCTCTCTTTTTTTTTTTAAAGATTTTCATCTAATACAATTGTATCATATTAATTACTGTTTAATGAATTATTTTTATTATTTAATTTTAAATATTTTATGTATTAATTAATTTCAATTTAAAAAACGATTTTAATAGATTGAGTTTAACACTAACAACACTGATATGTTCACGTTTCAGGCCTGTACATGCAGCATGTAAGAGCAAATACATCACAACGCATAAATAACAAAATCAATATTGATTTGTGAATGAGTGTCATGGGAAAAAAGCTCATCTCCCATGATTCCCATTTGCTTCCCATCAAGCATCATCCTGAGTCTGATGTCTATGACAGTAACATTGACAAATAACATACAGAGAAATCAATATGAAACATTGTCAGCTCTCTTGCACGTAAATAGGTCACGCAAATAACTTCCAAAGAAACTGATTGTATGACTTCAGAAGAGTTTTTCAGGACAAGTTTGTGCTAAATCACACATTCACAATTTGATCTTCAGTCTCTTAGAAATTAAGATTTCAAAAGCGGGTTTTCGCAGTGATGCCATAGAGATGTGCATGTAGAACTTTCCTCCCTTTATGTAGTTTATGTCCTCATAGTATTAAAATTTGCACAAAATTCATTCTGTAGCATTATTTTCATGACAGTTAAGTTACCATTATGCATTTCAAACATTTAAATTTCAATTATTTTTTTTTTGCATTATTCTTAATGGTCATTTGCATTACATTTCCAGCAGGAAAAAAATTACTGTAATACAAATAAAATAACATAATATAGTTTTTTTTCTGCATTACAAATTTGAATAACTGTTAATATAATGTCAAAATGCAAAAATATAGTCTTAAAAATGTTAAAAAGAAACACAATACTGCAAAAAAAATTACACAAAAAATATTTTTTATCTACATAAATATAGTACAACAAATAAAATTTGAATATTATAGAATTTTTTTGCATTACAGATGTGCATAATTGTCATTAAAATAATGTCAACATACAAAAATACTGTCCTAAAATGTTCAAAAACTTTTATCCATACACACAATTCTACAAATGACTCTAATACAATTTTTTTTATCTATATAAAAGTAGTACAACAAATAAAATTAGAACAATATACTATAGTATTGATACCACTGATGTCAAAAAATTACTTTTTGACATATGATATGTTTTCTGTCTTTTTTGAACATCTCAATTTATTTTTGATTCATGGGAAAGTGCTATCCATAAGCCCCTCCAGGCTTTTTCACATTCCCAACACTTTGGTTCTGTTCTAAAATTTCTTTAAGCATTATACGCTTGTATATTACGCGGGGGGATGAAAGAGCCGGTAATCTCTAGAAATCTGTGAACAAGCAAAAAAGTAGCTGTGAGTTTCTCAGGAAGCAGCTCCTGTGGCCTGCAGGCTAGGCTGCATAAATAATCAGCACATTTTCTTCCCACGTTCAACTATTCCCCAAAATCACAGGTTTTTCTCTACACCTCATGTGAAAGGACAGCCACTAAAGTGTAACCTGTTTAGTCCAGTTGCTAGACTGCAAAGCTTTTACTGGGACATCAAACGGTAACAAATGGGCAATTGTGCCACATCAGAGAAGAAACGCAGGTGAGGAGGTCAACACTTCCCTGACATTTGTTCACTGTAGTCCTCTGGAGTAATTGTATTGTATTGTATTGTACTGTGTCTGTATCACGGGAAACTACACCCGGCCTCAGGCGGCTCTGTGTTTGTAAGGTGAAATGGCACATGCATGTGTTCATGTGGCTGTGTTCAGACACAGATCTTCCAGATGGACCTGTTGCCTCCACAGATGAGTCACAGACCCTCGCAGACGAGCCCATGTCACTCACAGGTGCTGGCAGGCATGTCTGTCTGCAGCGCAGGGCGGCTTTACGTGAGGATGACTAAAGTCTGGGCTGAGCTGGTATGTGTTTTATTATGCTTGTCTTATAATTTCACTCGAGGTGATGTTGTACCTCACAAGAGGCCAAGAAATCAACAAACTCTAGGCAGGAAAGAAAAGGAAATGCAGAAAGATCTCAGATCTCATATGAACAAAAAAATCAATCAAAATCAAATGAGAAAATAAAAACTATATTTTGCATAATTTTTTTTAAATGATAATAAATGAATAATTTTTAATAATAATAATAATAATAATAATAATAATAATAATGTTTAATTTGTGCCTTTCTAGAACTCACTTCTGGAACACTTTACAATTGTGGTACAATAGACAAAAACACGATCAAAAATTATTTTAAAAAAATGGACAATTTATTTATTTTTTTATGCATGTATGTATTTTTACATTGTAAGGTTATTTGCATGACATTTAAGCACATTTAACTTTAATAATGTAATTTGCATTATTTTTTATGATTATGATTCGCATTACATTCCCATTAGTGTGATATATTATTACAGAAAAAATACTGTAATACAAACAAAATGATTTTTATTCTTCTACATAAACATAGCACAACAAATAAAATGTAAATAATATATTATAGGATTTTTTTCCATTGCAGGTGTGTCATTAAAATGATGCAAAAAAGGCCCTAAATTATGTTCAAAATGTTCTTTTCACAAGGTTTCTCCAAAAAAGATACTATACAAAAAAGTTATTTCTATTGATCTGCATAAATGTAGTTCAAGGATTTTTTATTTTCATCTTTTTCATTACAAGTGCAATTGTCATTTTAAAATGTCAAAATAAAAAAAAAAAAAAAAAAAAAAAAAAAAGTGCTCATAAAATATGTTCAATTTTTTTTTTCATGAGATCTATCCATCACTTGATTACAGTTCAAAAATGCAGTGCATTGTATATAGAACAAAGAAGTTACATTTTATTTTCATTTTCCAGTTCTATTTTATGCATTAAAATAACTGAATTCATAAAATAACCTATTGTCTAAAATATTTGTATGTAATATTTGTAAAGACACATAATGCTAAATTTTAAGTGTTACCGTAAGCAAGGCCAGCATTTGGACAATTGCAGTAAAACTGAAAGTCAATACATCCAAACTCATATCACTCCTGTTAGCATTATCTGTCTGCTGTAATGAGTTATTGTTGCAGGGCTGTAACCTCTTCTCACAACACCTGTATGAGAAAAACATACCTGCAGGCCATAAACTAGGTAAGCGAAGAGACCAAATCCTGCATGGAGCCATATGTTATGACAGGCTTAGAGAGGGTTATATTACTGTGAGACAATAAAAACAGCAGTTCCAGTCTGTCTCATGGATCAGAGCAGTCCAGCAAAGACAATAGGTGACCTCTAATGGAGTTATCAACCACGGTTTCCACCAAAATACTAGCTGTTTATTGTTTGGACAATAAAACTGCGGTAACAAACGTGAAATTAGCCAAAGCTGTCATAAATAAAACCAATTGATAAAACTATTCTGTTTACTTACCTTATTGTTTGAAGGAGATTTCGATTTAAGGTGGTTGGGCCAGGTCAAAACAACTGTAAAATGCAAAATGGGTATCAATTTGTGAGCTTCTGCAGACTTGTGAGAATATAAACAAAACATATGTTTTGCTTTCTGGTACAATATGCTGCTGCTTCTAACTTCATGATGGTCGGTTCGTGAACGAATCGTTCTTTTGAACCGGTTCTATTGAATCGTCGAGTTCGCGGCAAACCTTGTGAGAAGAATATGAACAAAACATGCTTTCTTGTACAATATGATACTGTTTATGGACCATCTCAGCAACTCTAGCTTTAGTGATGCTCGGTTCGTTAACGAATCGTTCTTTTGAACCGGTTCTTTAAAGTGAACACTGAATGAACCAATTCACCAAATTGAATCAGTTCGCGACTCGAGTCAGCATTGATCCACAAGTTACTAAATTAAAAAATTGCCAGACAGACACTCCGACACGAAATAAGCCAATAAGGTCATATCACAAACGCATTTCCCATCACATACATTTATGATAATTTAATAGTAAAATCCACAATGATGGGCCAAGGTCAAAACAGCTGTAAAATGCAAAATGACTGTTTGTATTTTGTATGCTATATATTTTGATTTTGTTTTTATTATGGACCATCTTAGCAACTTTATGATGTTCGGTTCGTGAACGAATCGTTCTTTTGAACCGATCATTTTTAATGAATCGTCTGAAATAGAGTCGCACAAGTCTAACTTTCAGACGTTAAAGACAGTCACTTCGACACGAAAAAAGACAATATCCCAGAGTTCATATGACTTAGTTTGCTGATAAGTCATGTTGAAATGGTATTTTGTCCAGTCATTTTGGTGTTGTATGTTACAGCCTGCACTGACACCTGCTGTTCACTTTTGGCAATAGCAGAGAAACTCACTATGAGCCCTCAAACCCCTGTAATAAATATAATAAAATCTCAAAACAACGTGTTTTTGCAACATAACTTTATTATATCATAAAATAAAACATCAAAGCAGGAAAACTCATCATTCAATGTGACTTTTGACAACAGAGCAAACTGAGCAAAGACAGAGAGACTCAATGACAGCAGACACACAGCACCTTTGAGACATTGTGCATAAACACTTACATTAGACTTCAGGACTTAAGAGACAAAACAATGTGGAAGAACATTATGAAACAGACAGCACACTGCATGAACTACACCAGACACATATACTGTAAACTTCCACCCTTTAAAATAAAATTGTAAATTAAACATTCCCCAACTTTATCAATTGCATTTCTAAATATACAATACATAAAAAGTATTGTACATAATATACGCTATATAAAATAGCAAAATCATACTACTTTTTTCTTGGTGAGATTGTTTCTCTGGGGTTTTCTGAATGCATTTAATCTTAATGTTTACTGGGCTAATTATTAATGCACTTAATCTTCATTTAGGTATACCTGATGACATGAATCAATGAAAATAATAAATGTATTCACATCATTCACATCTAGATTACTTGGCTAGGCTGATTGCCAGGTCATTGCTAGTGTGTTTAGGATAGTTGCTAAGGTATTTTCCTGGTTGCCAGGGTGTTGATAAATATTAATTGAAATATTTATGGACTAGAACTCTTTTTTTTGAGTTGTATTAAACTTTTCATCTAATTCCCTGTCTTTTTTTAAGTGTGTAAGAAGTGTGTAATTTATGCAGAACCATATGTAGCTACAAAAATAATGATGATTCAGTATTTGAGCATTAAATATGGTTGCTAGGGTGTTGCTATGCTGTTCTGGCTGGTTGCTTGGGTATTTCTAGGCAGTATTACTAAAACTATCCTTCTTTACAGGAAACTTTAAAGGAAAATTGTGATTATTTTATTTTAATGATAATTTTTAACAAATATTCTCGGGTTAGAACTTTTTCCATTGAGTTATACAAACTTTTAATCTATATATTGATACTTCATTCTCATACTTCCCTGATTTTTTACGTTTTTTTTTTTTTTTTAAGTGAAGTGTGTAATTTCTTCCACACCAAATGAAACTGCAAAAATGATGATGATTCAGTATTTTCTCACTAAAAATGACACATATCACCTTTACTGAACAGACGTTTCCCATAACCAGCATTTCCCACATGAATGCCAACCAGTTCAAGCCCAGAGGGGCCACAGTGTCGGTCACGGTCGATGCATTTAAACGGGTTTGGTGAAATGCGATCGCCGTACATCTGTGTGATAAGGGTCATATGATGCAGTGTGGCCCCTGTGGTCTGAACTGTGATAACCTGCTCTCTCTGTTGGCTAGTTACTCTTGGCCATGCTTTTGGTCTTCAGCTCAGCCAGTTTGCTGGTGACAAAGTTCCACTTGAAGGCCGGTGTGTCTTCACTCTCTTCTCCGAGCGTGGCGTATTTGGAGAAGCTGTTTCCCGTGCCGCCGCCGTCGCCCGCCTCGGCCTCCTGCCCGACCTGGTTTTCTCCGTCTTCTGCTCTCGCCCCGCTCTCGCTGCCCACCTCCTCACTGCCCTCGCCTCCTGCCTCCGCGGCCTCTGCTTGCTTCATCGCAGCTGCTTGGTGCCACTTAGTCGCAAAGTTATCCCAGAATCCAGTGCTGCGCTTGTTGGGTCGAGGAGGCTCTTCGGGCTTCACTGCCAGTGGACTGGAAAGACAATAAAGGCAACTTGTTATTTTGATCTACTAAATGTTTTTGCAAGAAACATGTTCAGTACTGTTCAAAAAATTGGGGTAAGTAATATATATATATATATATATACACACACACACACACACACACACACACTTATTCAACAAGGATGCATTAAATTGATCAAAAGTGACAGCAAACACATTTATAATACTACAAAAGTTTTCTATTTCAAATAAATGCTGTTCTTGAGATTGTTTTATTCATCAAAGAATTTGTTTTTGCAAGAAATATATTCAGTACTGTTCAAAAATTTGGGGTTAGTAATATATTTTTAAAGAAATTAATACTTTTATTCAGCAAGGATGCATTAAATTGATCAAAGTGAGAGTAAAACAAGATTTCTATTTCAAATAAAGGCTGTTCTTTTAAACTTTTTATTCATCAAAGAATCCTGAAAAATAAAATATAGCACAGATTCCACAAAAAAAAAATCCAGCAGTACAACTGTTTTCAACATTGATAATAATGAGAAATGTTTCTTGAGCAGAAAATCAGCATATTAGAATGATTTCTGAAGGATCATGTGACACTGAAGACTGGAGTAATGATGCTGAAAATACAGCTTTGGTCATAGCAATAAATTACATTTTATAATTTTATTCAAAGAGAAAACAGATATTTGAAATTGTAATGATATTTCACAATATTTACTGTATTTTTTGATCAAATAAATGCAGACCTGAGGAACATAAGAAACTTCTTTCAAAAACATTAAAGAATCTTGCAGACCCCAAACATGTGAACAATAATTTAAATCTTAAAAATGTTTTAGTTTAGTCACTTTATTGCCCACAAGTGGAAATTTGTCTTTGGCTTCACCACACAAATACATTTAACATCATCACACAAATTACATAAAAGACGACAAGTAACACAATCACCCCTTCTCACACTCAAATCCCATATTTAAAATTCTAATGGCAGTTGGCACAATCTGATACACATTTTTTTCCTTGCTTGAGGTTGCCTAAAACGTCATATATATGTAAATATACTTACAAATGTAAATATATTATGGTAATGACTGATCATTTTCCGCCCCTAACAGTGTGAAATGGTACTTATATATTTCCTGTCTGCTGCAAGGAGTTGTAATATATTTAATAGATTTGCATTATACAATATTAAGAAGATCAGGCCCTTTCTTTCAGAACATGCAACACAACTCCTTGTTCAAGCTCTTGTTCTGTCCAGACTTGACTATTGCAATGCTCTCTTGGCAGGTCTTCCAGCCAATTCCATCAAACCTCTACAATTAATCCAAAATGCCGCTGCAAGATTAATCTTTAATGAGCTGAAAAGTACGCATGTCACACCTCTGTTCATCAATTTGCACTGGCTACCAATAGCTACTCGCATTAAATTCAAGGCATTAATGTTTGCCTACAAAACCACCTCTGGCTCTGCACCCCTTTACCTAAATTCAGTTCTTCAGACCCATGAGCCTCTAGAAGCTTATGTTCTGCAAGTGAACGACGCATTATTGTTCATCCCAAAGAGGCATAAAATCACTTTCACTGACTTTTTCATTAACTGTTCCCATCTGTTGGAATGACCTGCCCAACTCAATCTGAGCAGCTGAATCCTTACCCATCTTCAAGAAACCGCTAAAAACACATCTCTTCCATCTTTATTTGACCCTCTAACTCTAGCACTCTCTATTCTAATTCTATTTGATCTATCTGTCTTCTTTTTATTTAAAAAAAACCCCCACATTTGACCCTCTATCAATTGCATATTTATTCTCTAACTGCTAGCTTTTCTTGTAAAACTAACTCTGGCTTTCTTTTTTCTATTCTATCCACTCGTTTCTTTAAAAAAAATAAAAAAAATAAAAAAAACCTTTCTACGTGTACTGCGTTAGGCTAACCAAGACGCTTGCATGTTGTTGCTCTTTTGTTGGTTTTGAATGATTGTAATGTTCTCATTTGTAAGTCGCTTTGGATAAAAGCGTCTGCTAAATGAATAAATGTAATGTAAATGTAAATTAAATATAGAACAATCAGTGACTAAAACATTTAGTCAACATGCTTTCACAATAGAAAAATGAACTAAATGCATCACAACACTCACTGATCTGCTGCTGGCTGATTGTCTGCCTCCAGAAGTTGGTGTTCATCATCCTTGGTGAATAGAGATGAAACACTTTTCCAACCTTTAGCTCCGGCTCCCTGCATCTGAGCAATGAACACAATGACTCAGCCCAACAAACATCAGTATGTATAAATGTCAAACTGACATGAAATTTCAAGCATTTTCAGCAGTGACCTGTATGACATAATAATTGATCCAAAAAAATGTTTGTTTTTTTTAACTTTAAATTTTTTGTTAAACATTTGTGGATTTTTACAGTTTGCAGTAGTTTTTTGTCTTTCCAAAGCTAACAGAAACGACATTTCATTTAATAAAATAATTATTAATAATATTTATTTTCCAGGTTTACTCTCTTGGCCAGCTGTGTCATTGCACTGGGTCCTTCATCAGACTGGATAGGCGTAATATCTTCAGCAGCATCAGTGACCTTCACAGACAAACATTCATCAAAGAGAACGTTATAATGATAAGAGAGAGGTAAAAATAAATAGTAGATAAAGTGAGTTACAGAAGGAGAAATTGTATTACAATATTTGTACACTGAAAAATTCAAAAGTTAAAAAAAAGAAGTTTTATCACCATTAAATCTAAAACACATTGATTTGTAAAAAAAAAAAAATAATAATAATAATAATAAATATATATATATATATATATATATATGTTAAATCAGGTAAACAAGATAGTTCTTTAAGATAACAAATGCAAGTGTTTAGCTCTTTTTGTAGATAAAACTAGCTTACATATGTACATGAATATTTGAATGAATGAATATTTTGTCTCCCTCATGTGGTTTGTGGTGAAACTACATCAAGGTCATTTTAAAGTGAGTGTGAATGGTGTGAAGCAGTTTTCAGACAAATACGTTTATACAAATACTATTATCAGAGCAGCACCACAGGCCTATTTAATTTCTGATAGGAATGAAAATGAGGCTGTGAGGGACTGAAGTACAGTGCATTCAAAGAATTGTAGGTCTACTGTTGTTTAATAACATGCCGAATATTCATGTGATGAAACGTCTTTCTGAATATAACTTTAACTAGACAAGAACTCTACAAAGCGATTTTTTAAATGCCATTGCAAAGACTGTTTTCAACTAAAAATGGAAAACGTATGCATTTTGGACATTCATTTATACTACAACTGCAACTTCTGAAAACGGGTTTCAAAGTGCAAGTTTTTCGAAAATGATTCTGTTGTCGTCTCTGTGTGAACCACAAAAACACGAATTTGTGAAAACGGCGACGTCCTGCGCATGCGTATTACGTGTTCAGTCTATAATGCGCAGACACGCTGAGTGAACGGGAATCGTTTTGAGGATGTTGTCGTCTGTGGCACTGTGCGCAAAATTTTCATTTTTTAGTACATTGTTGTCGTGTAATTGTAGACTACACAACGTTTAGCAATCACAGCCTCGTTTTCATCCACATTAAATTCAATATGGCGTCTAACCTGATTCCATTGCCTGTCTAAAACGATCAAACTAGTTCAGCTTGACCAGTGTAAACCTGCCTGGTGGCCAGATTAAGACAAGCAAACCAGTTTAGGCTGGTTCAAAACAATAAACATGTAAATACAAAAATTAACTCCATATAATTTGAAATGGTACAAAAAACCACTGTAATGAATTTAGAGCTACTCCAGTCGTGTATTTACTATGCATTAATTGAGAAGGGGGGGGGGGGCATGCATGCAGTGTTTATCTTGACTAGGCTGCAGTAATCTGTTGGCATTGCTGTGTTGTAGCAGGCTGTGGAAACTATGCAAGTTCACTGGTAAGTGAGAGGTCACACAGACAGCCGAGAACTGTGGGGAATCCGCCAACAAGACCAACACACCCTAGTGTATGCTATCCGTCTCGAATCAATCGCTGGAATGCCATCCTATTCCTATCACCCCTGTAGATCCAGTTACAGGCCTTTGAAAAGTGGGTCAAGGTTTCCCTTGATCAGATACGTGAAAGAATATTTAAAATATTTTAATGCATTCTGACACTCAGAATTGCATTCATTAGGTTTTTAAAAATGCATGCTCTAGCCAATTAACATACTTGAATTGGAACCCCAGTCAAAAATGTGAACTTTAAAGGTTCAGATAAGAATCCTACATTTTTTTTTTTTTTTTTTTAACTGATATGGCACTCAATGCACTTAAAATCTTTGATTCAAACATTTTGTGATATTAATTCTAAGGGTACACTCTTAAAAATAAATGTTCGAAAAGGGTGTTTTTGCAGTGATGCCGTCGGTGAACCATTTTTGTTCCCAAAAGAACCGTTTTGAAGAACATTTTAAAAATCTAAAGAACTTTTATTGAATATAAAGAATCTATTCTTGCATTTGAAAGGTTCCATGGATGTTCAAGATTCTTCATAGAACCATTGATACCAATAAAGAACCTTCATTTTTAAGGGTGTAAAGTTAGGAGAAACTCTTAAATACTGATAGCATGCATGCATATTCATGTGATCAGAGGCCAGATCCTAGACTGATATACTGGTCAGGCAGAATAAATTGTATTATGCATATTAACTAAAATTGTATTATGTAATACCTCCATTTTATCCACCACCGTAAACCCTGCCTTTCTAGATATTGGGATCATCATTTGTCCATGAAAACCTCATATTGGTCTGTGTAAGTATTTGCCATTGTATACTAGTAGTTGAAATTTAGGATTTAGTTGTTCTTTCCTCATTTAAATGATTGGAGTACTTGCTCTCTCATTGCAAACAGTTATTTAAAGAGTTGCCGAATAAACACACTCAAATATAGGCCTAAATTTAATATTTACGCATGTAAAAATTTTCATCTATTAATAAACCTCATGTGTTTTAAATACACAATAAACAGGTTTATATATTTATCAAGTAACTCATTTTAACTAACTGTATATTGCGTGTTCCACAAATATTTTAATGACATTCATACTTTTAAACTTTTTTAAAAAACTTTTTTAAATTTAATTTTCATTTAATTTGAACCTTTTTTACTTTTCTGCTCAACAGATTTTTGCAGATTGTTTTTTAAAAATATGACCATTTAATTAAAACCAAATAGATGCAAATAGTTAAAGCTGAATTTTTGAAAAATCTTACCCGTTTATGTAAGACTGACAAATATGCATCACAATTAGTTTATTAGTTTATGTTAAAACTCTGTAATTCAAATGGATGGAAATGTTGTATGCAAACAAATCAAATAGATAATTCTTAAATTTAGGCCTCAATATTTTTTTCAAATGCATGTTCACCCATATCTGCCCATGTTGGCTGTTTAGTGTTGTTCTCAGGTTGAGTGGATTTACCTCTTCCACCGTGTCTTCCTCCATGTCCGGGTTGAGGGTCTGCATGACCTTACTTTTATAGACTTTCCACAGGGGATTCATGACGGACACCTTCAAAAGATCCTCAGATGTGTGCAAAACCTCATAAAACAGTCCAAGGTATCTCTACGCCACCATCAACAAACTCCCAGCCTTAGTTTAGATCTCAATCTTTAACAATACTCCTGTTCCATCAGTAAGAGTCAGTCAGTTTTCAGTGCAAAATGAAAACCAGCTTCTCCTCATTGTCTTTATGCCAACACTTATATGAAAAGAAAACCTTGGGCTGCTGGTCAAGTCCTTGAATTCTGTGTGAAGTGGATGAAAGAGGCAGTTTCAGCGGTGAAACACACACACACACACACACACACACTGTGACACGGCTCAAAAGCCCAGCATCGGTTACCTGGAAACAGGTGTTGGTTTCCTACTGAATATTTCAAGCAGCTCTGCTAATAGTTGAGCTTCATTGTTGGCTGCTTTAAGAAGAGCAGGCCGTGTAACATTAACCCCGCAGAATCAACATATACAGATGCCATGTTTCAATAGCCAATAAGCTCAGATCTTCATAGTGACAATGTGCTATTTATGATATTATTATTTAAAGTATTCAATAATTGTTTTCTGAAAACACCAAAACAAGGGTGTAGTTTTGAACATGCCCGTTTTGCTAAAGCATTTTTTTTGTAATGGCATTTTAAATGATTACTTTCTTTCATTAACTGAAATGAAGCTGAAATAGAATGAAATATAAACATTAGATGAAAAACTCGAAAACTGGCAACTAACTGTCATAAATATTTTAATTTGAAATTCTTAATTATAATATATTTAAAAGTACTGAATTACAAAAACTAAAACTGAAATAAAGCTAAATAGAAATATTCAAATATTTGTAGCTGATGAAAATTACAAAAGCATGCACATAACAAAATTACAAATTAAAATTAAAACAGAAAATATTTTTTAAAAATTAAAATATTAACAAATCCCATGATAGTATATAAATAATACTAAAATAACTGATTGTCAGTGGTAATACTTTTTGAATTTTTTATTACCGTAATAAAATTGTTTTATTTTAATCATCATAAATTAAAGGCAGAATACCAAATGATAGCATGATATTTAAATATTAAACAATTTAAATAAATACCATAAATATCTTTGTTTTTTCACTTTGCAGTAAAGAGAATTTGAGGTAAATTATGTCTTTGTGGCTTTATTTTAATGCAAAAAAATCCTAAAAAATAGTCGTAAAAAATATATATATTTCCTTTATGCAATATATCTATATCTATCTAGACGTTCTTAACATTTCTGGCCATGGTCATGTTTTAGTGAGATTCATTGGTTTTAATAGGAAATTATTTAAAAAAACATAACTGAGAAAGTCTAAAATTATTACAGCAATAGCAGCAGCGATGGCAATGAGCAGTGTTTAAAGTTGACTCTGCACCTCTGTGTGTTTTCACTAACCTGTGCTTTCATAATTACATAGAGGCCTGTGCATGTAAGTCATAGAATCCAGCTAATCCAATGATAATGTTTGTTGTGTAATTTCACCTGACACATTAGTTTCCTGTGGCTTGTTTCTTGTTAACCTGATCTGAAGTTGCCAGCGCAATATATGGAGACAGACATTATTAAAACTGCATGAGGTGTCACTTACCTTTGGAACATCTGTGGTGGTTGCTGATAACTTTATACTGGAGAATGATTTAGAGCTTACTATTTATAAATGTATAGCCTTTACATTTATTGACATATAACATCAAGATAGGCCTGCAGCTCAAGTCTCAAACCATTTCACTGCCTTAATGTGACTTCATCATTTTCTTTAAATGCAAGCCAGATTCTTTAAGGTTTGAAACCTGTCATTTTTAAGCAGTGTGAGTTAGAAACACTGTATTTTAGAAAGACGCACTTGGAAGATCTCTCAGCGCTCTTGATGTGCTGCATTGAGTTTCACTGGTTTCCATTATTCAGAGGGCTCTGGCACAGCTATTCATGCCTGGCAACCAAATCCTCCTCCGGTTGCAACCAGTTCAACCAATCAGAACAACAGCCTCGAAAAGACTACAGGCTATGGTGAACATACAATAATCAAATGATTGGCATGCCAACTTTCATCTGCTTGTTGTTACAAACCAGTTTGACTACTTTAAATGAATAGTTCACCCAAAAATGAACATTTGCTGAAATGTTACTCGCCCTCAGGCCAACCAAGATGTAGATCAGTTTGTTTCTTCAGCAGATCACCAATAAATCCTCTGCAGTGAATGGGTGTCGTCAGAATGAGAGTCCAAACGACTGACAAAATCTTCAGAAGTAATCCACATGACTCCAGTCTGTCAATTAACATCTTGTGAAATGAAAAGCTGGGTTTTAACTTCAAACTGTTGCTTTTGGCTAAAATATGAGTCCCTAATTCATAATATTGTTTCCTCCAGTGAAAAAGTGGTCTGGTTTGAATCAGGAGAGAAATGTATACAGATCAAGCACCGTTTACAAGCCAAAACAGCTCTAAACAAATATATGTGTGGATTTTGATGTGGAAGACAACAGGAGATGAACTTTTTCACTGGAGGAGGAGTTATTACGGATTATGGACTTGTATTTTAGCGGAAAGCAACAGTTTGAAGTTAAATATGCTTTAATGATGGATTTGTTTCTTACAAAACACAGCATTTTGCTTCAGAAGACATTAATTTTGCATATTTCATATTTACTTTTTCACTGAGGAAGCGTTATTATGGATTATGGACTTGTATTTTAGCCTGAAACCATGTTAACTGATGGACTGGAGTGGATTACTTGTGGATTATTGTGATGTTTTTATAAGCTGTTTGGACTCTCATTCTGACGGCACCCATTCACTGCAGAGCATCCACTGCTGAGCAAGTGGTGTAATGCTACATTTCTGCAAATCTGATGAAGAAACAAACTCAGCTACATCTTGGATGGCCTGAGGGTTGATACATTTTCAGCAAATTCTCATTTTTAGGTGAAATATTCCTTTAAATGAATTGTTCACCCAAACATGACAATTATGTCATTAAAATTGAGTATGGGTTATGTGTGGGTTGTTTGCAGTATTGTACAGTTGTGAAAAATCCTCTAACAATGAAGTCAATTAGTAAATTTCCCATCTGGGGTGTGTGGAAACTAATGTCATTGCCCTACAGTTTGCAGGAGGGGCTAGTAACCCATGAGACGGCATGAGTTTACAATAACATCTCATTGACAGGATTGGGCATGACTTATAAGCAGAAACAATGTTTAAAGCTCCACATATATCAGAAGAATTACATCTGACAGTCCTGACATCATATTATACCCGTTTATGTCATCCGCTAAAATTTTCCAATCAGTTATGAGTTCATCGAGGAGCTAAAGAGAGCGGCACTGAAGAAGGCAACAATAGGGTTTTTGTGATAAAACCTGAAACCTTATCAAAGAATGTTTTGTAAAGTCAAAATTTCAACTATTTGGCTTTAAATCAAAGCTACTGGCACAAATCCTGTCAAGTGTGGTGATGACAGCATCATGTTTACACACCTATGTGTACTTATAGTAGCACCCACAATGACTCAACTGTTTATTTGGTTTCATTTGATTTATTTTACCTTTATTTAAACAAGTAACTTCAGAACATGACTCTTATTTACAATGACGCCCTGGCAGAGAATGCTGTGGGAAAAACCTCTTTAACTTGAGAAATTAATATTCATGAATAAAATGATGCTTTAGTAGAAAAAAGCAATACATGCAAATTATAAACCTTCAATATTTAATTACAATTTCTGTTCTGTACTTTTTTTTTGGTATAATGAGCAGCTGCCTGGCTAATCTTCATTATTTCAAGTTATTTATATTTTCTTACCTTTCGTAAAATAACAGTGCTACTCACATTTTATCTGACATAAAAAGATTAATTTGAATCAATATCGAGAGTCGGATCACAGAAATCACACTGCGATAGCATTCCTTAATATTTGCTTTGCTGTGCTAAATACATGATTATGGTTAGTTGCATTATTTAATTTTTTTATTACATTTTCTGTGACCCATCAGATAAATAAGAAAGTAAAAAATATATAGAAAAAAAGAATTCAAAATATTAATAAATCCTATAATAGTGTATGAATAATACTAAATTAACTCTGATTCTCAGTAGTAATCCTTTTTTAGATTTTTTATTACTATAATAAAATAGTTTTATTTTAATGACCATAAATTAAAGGCAGTATAACAAATTATATCATGATATGTAAATAAAATTTAAATTTAAATAAAATATCATAAAAAATCTTTGCCTTTTCACTTTACAGTAAATAGAATTTGAGGTAAATTATGTGACATTATTTTAATGCAAAAAAAAAAAAAAAATCCTAATGGTCCTAAAATATATATTTCCTTTATGATTTCCTTTACAGTATATTTCCTAGAATTATTATACATATTTAAAATTATATCCCACAGATAAACCGTAATCAACAGGCTACTTGATATGTGTGTGGTGATTATGATTATTGTTTACTAATTAGTCCAATCATCATCAGCTCATTATTGTACATAATTATGATTACATAATTTTCTTCCTTGCATTCAGGATTGTTTTTTCAGCTATGCACTTTTATTTCCCATGGTTGATTTTTATTCAAAACAATTCCTACTTTTTATATGAAGGTCACATTACTGTCCTGAAAACCTTTTACTCTGCCTTTAATATTAGTTTTTGTTTGTTTGTTTGTTTTACTATAAAATGCCCTTTATCTATAGATTTTATTGTTTTATTCTCATCCTAAACCTAGACTTGCTAGACCAGTGTATAAATACAATATGATCAAATCTATAACCTTACAAAAGAGGCAAATTTTTTGAAAATGATTTGTCAGTTTTTACACCAATTTATCACTGTCTCTCAATCATTTACACCAACATTTTGCCCCAATAATGTTTTTGTTTGTTTACTTCAATTTTCAGTGAACAGCTTCACATGTGACTTGTGTACAGAATATTTAATTGTGCATAATTTCTAATCAAGCTGTAAGTTAATTGTCAGATTATACAAAAAGTGTGAAAATTATAGCCTGTTTTTTAATCTATGCGGAAAAAAGAGCCAGTCAATAAAATGAACACAACACTGGCTGCAACAGTGAGGTTGAGCTATAGGCAATATCTGAATGACATATCTGTAGGGTAAAGCATAATGCATCACACTAATTATTGGTTTTGTCAGTGTCAGATGTGTATAAATTTATCAATAACAGAAACAAGAAATTAATGATAGGGTTTATAGTTTCAGTCTTCCAGGAGGGCTGGATTTGGGTTGAAGCCTGCAGGTTTATAGGGTGAGGCATTGTTTATTAGAAAGACACCCATAACAGACAATTCATTCACCTCAGACCCACAGGAAAACTGCTGATTATTCTAGTTACAGGTTTCATTGAACTGTTCGTTAGAGGTACTTTTCTGTCTATCATTTAAATAGAACCTGCAGATTTGAGATATTTTTGTGCAACGATGAAGAAGATAATACTGTTATTTAAACTATTGCTATTTCTTACTCAGCTTGTGAAAATGGAGCCTTTGTCTGCAGCAAACACACAGTTTTCTCTGAACCTGTTCAAGAAGATCAGCGGAGGAAACGCTTCAGGAAATGTGTTCTACTCTCCGATCAGCATCTCCTCGGCTCTGGCCATGGTGTCTCTCGGAGCAAAAGGAAACACAGCGGCGCAGATGTTTAAGGTGATCTCACATTTATGCATTTTTTATGGACGGTTGTTTTTCCTTTAATCTACAAGACAGAAGTGAAAGTTGCATTCTGCATTCATTCAAATGCAATTCACGTTCAGGAATTTGAATTGAAAGGAATTCTCAATTCCATGGAATGCTGCCACATTCCTGCTCTGAGAGGTTACTAATGTGGGATTTTTCCTGGGATAATGAGCTTTGTGCTTATACAGACAAGACCATTGTGGTCTCATGGTGCAGTTTCACTTAAAGGGCAGGACACAGAAAAAGATGGTCATTCTTGCATTACAGATATGACTAAATGCTCAATCTGTGTCTTTTCAGTTGAATAAATAACAGCAGTGGAGTAAATCAAGATGGTGTTTTTAAACTATTTGAGCAATGCATTGACAATAGCTGTTGAAGTTATCAGAATAGTGAGGTTGTCTTTATTAATTCTACTCAAAAAATGCTGTGTAGGTTTTGGGATTTACCAGTCCTGCCAAGCCTGATGCTGCAACTCCAGCTCTTCATCAACAAGCCCAGAAGCCCCAGATGCCCTGCGGCGTCAAGGGTCAACATGAACCATCAATGACGCAACAAACCCAGAAGTTTGATCTACCTCCCCAACTCAAGGTTTAGTATCAGTATTTTCATGAAACACTAACCTCATGACTTTATGTTTGCAATAACAGTTGTATTTGCCAAATTGGTGCATGTAGATTTTGGGCTCATCTATTTAAACTTGATATTACTGATGCAAATAGAAGTCTCCTGCTCAGCCAGCACCTGGACAAAAGACTGAGGACCAAATTCATTCCAGCTTCAACAAGTTTATGAGTGAACTGAAGAAACCAGGA
>JAFVLL020002925.1:0-21320 GCA_021397915.2 Tor tambroides | reverse complement strand
GAGGATCCATTGGTGAGCAAGTGATGTAATGCTACATTTCTCCAAATCTGTTCCCATGAGGAAATAAAGTCATCTACTGTACATTTTGGATGGCCTGAGGGTGAGTAAATTTTTCACTTTTTTTTTTTTTAATTTTTACTCTTTTTTTTTTTGGTTAACTATTTTCCTGTAAGAGTGGAGTAGGTGAATTCAGTATTTTTCCTCTAAAAAACAAAAAACAAAAAACAAAAACAATAACAACAAAAATCATTCAGATAATACCAAAATATAGTTTTGCACCCTGTTTCCACCCTGTTCTTTTCTAAATAGTTATAATCAGTAAAGTTGAATTGTCTGTGCTTGATCAGTGTGTATTTGCAAAAGTATGCAATAAGCTGGTACAGATATATTTTCTAAAATTATTATTACCAAAAAGGTTCTGCTTAACACAAACAACTTGTCTATGAGAATACCCAGAAATTATTTAATCTATACATCCATGAATATTCCATAATTCCCATGTATTTGTTTATTAACAATAACTGCGGTGCAGTCTAGACAGCATTTAGAAGAAAAAAAAAAAGTACATTGGACATCTAGTGGATATTTGAGCTCATTACTATTTTTAGTTTGAAATCAGGAAATGGATACTTTTGCCATCTAGTGGCAAGACTGAAGCACCTGTCCCGAAAACACCTCACCCAAACTCAAAAAATATCTGTATGTCACTGCAGTCTTTTAATTTTGAAATGATTAACCAATATATATAGTGTTGAAATAAATAAATAAAATGTATTGTGACATTTTGTGGTTGTCAACCTTTAGAACATGTTTGTAGTTAATGTGATTGAGGAGAACCTCATACATCCATTGAAATCTAAATAATTTAAGTGGCTATGAAAATATAGACAAATATAAATAATTTATTACTAATATTTCTGTTATTTTATAATTGTGAAAAATAGTTCATAGATTATTTTATTAATGAATTCTAATTCATCTTTAAGTAGTCATCTATTATCAATATGATTGTGTAGTTTGTTGCAAATGACATTTTAGGACACTGGATACGTGAGGGTTTTATGGTGGCAAATATTTTACTAAAACAGAAACATCTTGCTAGATTGAGCTTGAGGAATCTGAGTGTGTTTGATCACTACTCACTGCAATACACTGATATATGGACTTGGAAAAAATAGGATCAGGTACCAGAATTAGTATGTGATGGGACACTAGAGGAACACGTAACCCAGTCAGTAATGAGATTAGACAGGATTATGTCTCTGGACTATCCATGTGTCTGCAGCAGGCTTGGTAGTAGCAACAAGTTGGTTTGTGAACATGCCATCGGATAACCAAATGAAGAGAAACAAACCAACAGGTTAATTCTTATCTACGGAAGTTCAACAGGGATCTGTATTCGGCTATTGAAACATTCAACCAGGCATTGCGTCAAGGTATTTACCTGCTTCAATGTTTTAAAGAAAATAAATACCAGAATAGATTGCTCTTTCTCTCAAAGCCACAGCGGTTGGCACTCTTGGTCTTAAATCCAAACCAATCAGAATTTAAAGACTTATTATACAGAACTGCTTGGTCTGTTGTATTTCACCTACTGTATATATTGCAGGCAATAGAGCACCATGTGAAATCTTCATAAAATGGCTACTTATGTGCTGTGGTCAGCAGTTGTCTGGACTCTCAAGGGCCTGTTGTGCACATGGAGGTTTTTCTGGGTAATTATGTCCTCTTCATGTTAATACATTCTATAAATATATTATAGTTTTACTGTATCGCTACACAAATCACTGATAAATCAAATCAAATGTTATTTATTTAGGTCAGCCCATATTGTGCTCTAAAATCTGCACCATTAACACAGCATGCAGCTGACACTGACCATAAATTACCATCCAAACTGTACCCAGGTAAATCCTAACATCACAGAAAAAAGTAATCTATCAGTTATTATGCAAAGGAAGCAATGTTTGCTGATTGTCTTTCAATAGCAATGCAAATGTAATGTTCATACCTGTCCAATAGATGGCAGGCTAGTTTTGTGAAATAAGAAATAGTCTGTCAATATCACATTGCAACATGCTTAAATCTACAAATTAAGAAGCCTTTTAAACTAGAGCAAAACTGTTTTCTATCTGATTTTTTATTGATTTAAAGGGAAAGCATTTACCCAAAAATGGACAATCTGTCATTGATTAGACATCCTCATATCGTACAAAACCTTTATGAATATATATCTGAGGAAAACAAGAGAAGATATTTTGAAGATATTATGTTTTTGTCAATACAGTGAAAGTAAACAGGGTTCCAAAGACCACCGGACTCCACTGATTTTTACTACAGGGACAAAAAAATTCAGACATTTTTCATATCAACATTAGAAAAAAAAAGGGTTTCGAATGACATAAGTGAGTAAATAGCGACAGATTTTTCATTTTTAGGTGAACTGTCTTATTAAGTGTACTCCATTATCCATAGCAAAACAGAATCAGCATTTGCCAAAGTATTAATCTGTATAGTATAAATCTGTAGTTGTCCAGGATGTCAAGCGTCTGGCAAGGACAGATGTAAATGCAGCCTCAGAGAAGAAGGCCAAACCAGAAAACTTTGTTCAGCCTGAACGCACAAGTGGCCTGTTCAAGAGACTGCTAAACGCTGAGGGGGAGATTCAAGAACTGAAGATAGAGATTGCAAATCAGAGAGCATCATGGGAGATGCGGTTTGTGGAGCTGCAAAAGAGACAACATGATCTAAGAGAGCAGGTATGTGGGTCTAATAATACTATTGCTTCTTCTGCATCGCTGCTTTGATCACCTGGCTCTTTTGCTAAATGCAAAATGAATGGATTTTTTATTTTATTTTTTTTGAAAATGACTATAACTGCTTGATTATTTGGGATTAATTGGGATAACAACAAGAACCAGCGATGCGTATGGTTGCAGTACTTAAGAATGCTTGGTTTTAATGACTAGGTGGCATCTCTGTTTACCACTAAATGCTACTAGCATCTATCATGGCAGACAAGCTAGAATGCTAACTTTCATAGCATCAGTTTCACACCTTGAAGATTCGAGGAATTTTTATGTGAAGGTGAAAGATATCCCCACACAGATTTTGCAATGGGCTGAACGCTGCTTGGTTTGAAAATGACTTGTGTGAGTAGTGCTACACCGCTACACTATTAATAAAAGACAATGTAGATCAAAGTAGTTCCAAACAAAGCCAAATAACTGCAATACTGAGAAACACATTGTAGTGGTGTTTTATTCCTGAATGATTAGGTTTTGAACAAATCGGTTGAGTGAATTATTCAGTGACTCCATCCTAAAAATGGTCACTTGTTTCATTTATAAATGAATTATAATCAAACAAAATGATTCAGTCACTCCATCATAAAGATAGACACTTGTTTCATTTCTGAATAAATCAGCATTTTTGAACAAATCAGTTGAGTGAATGATTCAGCGACTCTATCATAAAGGCTGTGACTTCTTTCATTTCTGAATAAATCAGTGTTTTTGAACAAATTGGTTGAACAAATGATTCATGACTAACTCATAAATACAGTCACTTTTTTACAGTGTGGGAACAGATATGGTTTGAGTGGAACCTTTCTAACTTGTATTTTAATTGTGTGAGGTGATCTTTTCAGCTGACCTCTGAGATTCTGGTAAGGACTGGAATACTGTACAGAGACACTGATTCAGAAGATGCAAATGAAGTCTTTCTAGAATCTGACTTGGAGAATGGACTTAATCCTGAGGAGAAGGAGCATGAATGTTCTAGTAAGAACTTCCTTTGGTGGACTGTCTGGATGTCAGAACTGCCTTTGTGTGAGGATAATTGAAATTAAATACATTTGAAAAAATGAGATCATCTCTTCCAACTTTCCACAGGTGGTCTCAGACACCAGCAAAAGGGACCTGATGTGGAATTGCTTAGAGATGGTGGCAGTCAAACCTCCTGCCCATCAGACTCCAGAGCCACTTCTGTCATATCTAACATCAGGTATCTTTGATAGTGTTTTAAGCTGGACATGTTCATGCATGCCCTGCCCCTGTTGTTGGAAAGTGCTATCACAATAAAATTTTCCAGAGAACTGTGTTATAAACAGAAAAATCTGACTGTGGCATTCCACAGTGCACTGACCAATCAGAAGCACATATTCCAAAGAGTTGTTTATTAATGAATAAATCATTTAATAATTTGCATGAGTATAGTAAAGTGTTACATTTTGTGTTAAATTTAAATTCCAATTCCAACTGAATGTCCAATCTAAACACCATACTTGTACTTGCATGACCTCTTTCTTCAGTGTGAGGTCTTGGAGGAGTGGAGGGGGACCTCATCGAGTGTTTGTACCCCACTCCCCTCTGGATCTGAAGATTGGGCATAGGGTCCGAATCATGTTACCCTCTGGACGGATCAGCACTGGTACATTACGCTACCTGGGCAACATACAAAACTCTCCAGAATACCATCTTGGCGTAGAACTAGAGTTGGCTGATAATGGACAGCATGATGGCACCTATGAAGGACATCGCTACTTTTACTGGTATGATCATTTTTCTTGCCTTCAGCAATTCAGATGATGGGAAAATTTGTGTATGCCTTAATGAAAAGACCATATACAGTAAAACACTGATCTTTTCAGCAAAGTAGGTATTGGATCTTTAAATATTTCAAGGTTATTTATAGATTCTTATTTAAATATTTAATATTTTTACCAAATTTACCATATCGAACCTTCCTGGTAATATATTTGCCTTTTAAGACAGTGGTTCTGGACCAGCGACCCTCTATTCATTATCCAGATCCCTTACCGTCCTCATGAATAAAACTGTAGGCTATTGTCTTCCCATATTAAAGGGATAGTTCACCCAAAAATGAAAATTCTGTCATTAATTACTCACCCTCATGTTCTTCCAAACCCGTAAGACCTTCGTTCATCTTTGGAACACAAATTAAGATATTTTTGATGGAATCTGAGAGCTCTCTGATCCTCCATAGACAGCAGGGATATTACCACGATCAACGCACAGAAACATAGCAAGGACATCGGTAAAATAGTCCATGTGACATCAGGGGTTCAATCGTAATTTTATGAAGCTACGAGAATACTTTTTGTGCGCAAAGAAAAGTAACATAATATAATATAGTATAATAACACAATTTATTATTTATTAGAGTACCCCAGAATGTAGTCAGCGTAATGAGTGTTGTTTACATTCATAATGCGTGCGCTGTCTACTGAACGTAAACAACGCTTATTACGTTGATTACGTTCTGGGGTACTCTCCAAAATGGCAGAAGACAGTAACTCGGGGAGAAGAACTGCTGAATAAATTATGTTATTATTGTTTTCTTTGCGCACAAAAAGTATTCTAGATTTCATCAAAAATATCTTAATTTGTGTTCTGAAGATGAACGAAGGTCTTACGGGTTTGGAATGACATGAGGGTGAGTAATTAATGATAGAATTTTCTCTTTTTAGGGTGAACTATCCCTTTAATGTTGTTTCTTCTTCTTCTGTCACTAAAAAAGCATGTCACTGAATGCCAAACAACAAATTTGATTTGACTGAACAGTTGGAATATCATTATCATTATTATAAAAAAAAATAAAAAATAGGTAGCTCATCAGAAGAAATAGTATACTGTAAGCACTCTTATTATTATTTTTCCAATGGAAAACAAGAGCAAGAAAAAAAGCCAAAGGATTTATCTTAAATTTCTGGTTTGTTTAGCGATATCAGTTTTGATATGTGTCTGGATTGTGTGTGTTGGGCTATATAAACAAACACTAAAGTAAAGTGTTGTTACTTGGAAATGATAAACTATCTTGTCTAGTCGCATTGGTGTAAACTGGCAGGTTTTACACCTTGCCTACACCAGATAAGAATGGCGCGACATGTCATATCAAAAGCAAATAGGACCCATTAATGTCCGTGATACTGGCTGCGTCTGAAAGCATATGCAGCTGACTTGTTGCCTTGCTGCCCTCTCAGGCAATGACTTTGCAGGCAGCATTTGTGCACCTTCCTAAACTGATTTCAGACAGACTTCTGAGGCAGCATAAAAGTTTAGTGATCTACAACAAAATAGAGAAAGCTTTGGTGATAACTAAGCAAATTACCACAATGCTAATTTCTTGCTAGAAATGACATCAAATGTGGAAAAAGTGACCACCAAACACATCTTTCAGATGCCATCTTTAGCTCAATTGTCACAGAAAATGCACAGCATAGTGGGATATCATAGTCAGTGAAGGATACATCAATGCTGCCTTCAAAAGTCAATCAGATGAAGGTATCACAGCAGACAAGGTGACAGTCACTGGATTTGGATGTGCCTTGTTGTCTTTCCAGTTGCCACCTTAGTATGTTGCCTGCAGAGGCAGTATTTTTCAGATTTTGGATGTGGCCACTGTCTGCACTATTCACATCCATGTGATGGCTCTGCTTCTAACAACAATTTTGTAACGTTTTCTTTGATGCTGTCTAGTGTAGACATCATACAGGCCATATTCTTCTGTAAATACTTACAAGTTTCTACTTGTCTTGTCATGAATCTTTGGTGTGAACTTAAAACTTAAAAAAAAAAACCAACAACCCCAGAAACACCTCAACACACCCTTTTAAAAATATTGCATTTTGAGTAATATTGTTTTAAAAATACATTATCTTCAGTGCTCTTCTTTCATTCTGATATTTCTTTTTTAATTTCCTCTTTCTCTTCAGTGACCCTGGACATGGTGCATTTGTAGCATTCAGTAAATTGTTAATGGCTTGGGAGTAGATGCTCTTATTGGAACACTTCAGTGAAGACTCTCCAGGCCACTCAAGAGCACTCTTGCAACAGTTCGCTGTATGGATCCATAATAGAGCGCAGCAATGATGAAGTATTTTTGTAGGCCAGCCCAGATGTTAACATTCCCTAGACAAAAACACAATAGGCTTTTGGATTATTGCAGAAATGATGAAGTAAAAAGCTAAACGTAAGTAAACGTGGTCACATGACTTCAGTGTCACCAATATTACTGTACATACCAAAAACTTTATTTAAAACATTTTCCCTGAAAGTTTGAGTTTGAGTAGTATGCAATAGCATGACTATAAAACACAATGAGGCTGTGAAACTGGCTAGTGAGTAGATGAGTTTACCTGTTCAGTTTTGAAGACTTTTAATGTCTTTTGTTATTTGTTAGCGACCGCCTTTATCAAGACAAGCAAAAGCATTAAAAAAACGCTAAGGGCTTTTACTGATGCTGATATTTTATGTCATAGAATAAAACGTGACAATATCTTAGGCTTGTGTTCACCACTTCAGGCATTTAACCAAAAAAACATTCAAAAAAACAAACTGACTTTAGGACGATGGAAACGGAGGTGCTAAAATGCTAACTTTTTCCAGGTTTGGCCTACAAAAACACAGCATGCCTGCAGGACTACTTGTGTACAGTGTAACTCTACTAGTAGAACAATAACTTGTAACTGGCAAACAGGTGACCTTATATGTTACCATAAAGGTGAAGAGGGTAATTTCTGTGCCACTAGCAACACCAAATGTAATAGGAAAAATGATAACTGTTTTCAACCAAAAACAGTTAATCTCACCCCAAAATTGTTCCATTGGATGGACATGGTAGCAGTGTTTTGAAAGTGGCATCAACCTATGAATGTATTAGCTGCTTGGTGTCTCTGCCTATTAATAAGCTGTCATTTTTACCAAGAAATCACACGGGATCATGTGATTCATATGAAAACGTATGCTTTTTAGAAAATAAGTCAGCATGAAGGTACACCCTAACCCTGACCTCAATGGGACGTAAGCAGATCGTACAAAAAAATGACAAATTAGCCACCAATTCTGCATGTATGTAGATGTAAATGTGAATATAGTTACGAATTGCCATGAGATTGTGTTGGAATCTGCACTTTTTCATATTTATTTATGACTGTTGGGGAAATTCTGTATTAAAATATATACTAAAATATCCGCAGAGCTGAGATAGGAAGACTCGTATCAGTAGGTTAAACAGATCAAATTATCCAAAATATTTCCATACAAGGAACAGGTATGTGTATAAGAGAGTGATGATGGGTGATCAATTTCTGTGGAATTCTGTTGACACGCATTCCATGCATGTCTGTTTATTGCCAATATCCGTTAATGCAAATGAAAGATACACCCTATTGAACATGGATAAAGAGAACATTTAAACAGCCATCTGAGGTAAAAACCAGTCACCTCTGCTGCATTCTAAAATATAATATTCACAAGAGGCCAGGTGTGTTCTCCAGGATGCACTTATCAAAAGATTTGCCCTGTTTATTGAAGGATGTGTTCTGATGTTTCAGGAAAGAGACTGGACCGATACATGTTATTCTCCATTCATGGAAATTAAGATGATTTTTTTGTGTTGTTTACATGTTCACCCACGGACTTCTCAAAGAGAAATTGCTCATGTTACCAAAAGTAATAATGTTCCACACGTCTTAAGCAAAAGTGTTTGGCTTTTTTGGTTATTTTTGTCACTGAACTTCCTCTTACAAAGAAAGCAAATCACATTCCCATGGATTAAGATGAGGAAATAAACAATGATCACATGATTCACAGGGAGCTGTTTTGCATTTTCATAACACTTTTTGGTGCTTGTGAACTTCCTTCTTCCTTGTAGATGTAAATAGATCAATATATTGTCAAAGAGAGTGGGAAGGACAGAGAGAGAGATAGAGAGAAATTTATACATAATTTGACATTGAATGATGATATACACAATCTCCCCAGATTTACTATTCCAATTAAATAAACTGTCATAACCTACATCCTTTTGTAAATACAGGACATAAGTCAAATGTAATATGTTCATGTCACAACATTTTAACTTGTTATATTTGTATAACAGAGCTTCATATTCTCTCACTGCAACTGGCTTTCAGCAGTAAAAGCAAAAATAACATTAACAAAGGTTTTTAACCAGACGCAGTATATTCAGGTGGGTCATCGTTACCATCAGGTAGACACAGATAAACGATTCTTTGAAAAGCAGCTGTTATAATAATACAATTGAATAAAGTAACAAAGAGCACAAAACGTTTTGTGTTGAATGTAAAGGTGTGTCTAAGTAATGGATTACATGGATTGTAGTTTCAGATGCCAGTTAAAACACTGCCATCAGTCACAAATAAAATCAAAACAGAAACTATTTCACAGAAACATTTTATTTCGTGACAACAGCAGGTTTCCCAGCTTGTTAACATGCAGTTAACATAAAATACTTATGTATTTGGTATTATTGCTTAATCTCCATCTAAAAACATTGTGCTATTTTTTTTTTTTTATTATTAACAATTCTGATGCATGCAGTATTTCTACAACTCATATTATTTGAGAGACTACAATATTTGTATATTTTAAAACAGGATTTCAAAGCTTGGATGCAGGATTATTTAAACCATAAACGTTATAATGAAACCAATAGAGTGAACATAAGAAATATGCGTACTCCTTTATATTGATGTTTATAAAAAAAAAAATCATGAAGGTTGTCTTTGTCAGTTACTAATCATGATCCCACTGGTTGCATAAGAAATGTCTCTGTATTTATTTATTTTTTTACTACTTACTGTGGTTTTGTTTTTATTGTCATTTTCAATTTTATTAATTGTTTTACCTTTAATTATAACATTTTAATTAGTGAGGGTAGTGAGATGACATGTACCAAAAACTGCCACATCCACATTTAGCTTTTTTTTTTTTTTTTTTTTAAATGTATTTATTTATTCAATTTTATTACTGTTTTTTTATTGCTGTTTAAGGGACAAGGAGCAAGAAGTTTATTTTTTTCCCCATTGCATTTGCCAATACAACATTGAGAACTTATTTCCTGTTCACATTAATGATTACAATGCACTGGCAGGATATAAACATGTTGCAAGTTGCTACTTGGACACCATGAACTACACACAACAAGCTATGTTAAAGCAGTTAATTTGGTAACACTTTACTTAAAGCCTTTATATATATAATGCATTAAAAGTCGTTTTAAATATGTCTTGTAATGCACTTTAGAATGCATTGTATGAACAAATGAATAATTGTTTCCACAGTTATAATATATTACATTACTTAAAAACTCATTGTTACATCTTTAGAAAGTATAAAACACATGACAAACAAACAAATATTACAATGCATTTTAAATTTGGATACAATTATTTTTTTCTGAAAAACAATGCATTACAATTTACATTATGAATACCTTTAATGCATTATACATAAAGGCTTTACGTGATATTGCTGATTTTATGAAATTTAGAACTGAAAAATAACAACAAAAGCATAAAATATAATGTCTATGGAACATCTTTGCAAACAGATGCTATAATTAAAAATCTGCTAAGACTGTCTCCTCTGAAGAGAAAACATGAAACTGTACAAACTCATACTCACTGACAGTGACTCTGAATGTGTTCACATTAATATAGATATTAGAAGACACGATTACACAGATATGCTCATCTGAAAACAGTGGATAAAACATCAGCATATATTATAATAATAACTTTCATCATGTTGAATTGACACATCTAAAGCCTCATTTTATGATATTCATTGTATAATATATACCATTATTTCAAAACTTTGACATGCACAAATGCAAAGCATGACTACTTAGTGCAAAGAATTTGCTCTTCTCTTGTTTGAGAGCAGATGTTTAAACAATCAGATGACACAAGTCAATTTTGCATAGAAGGAAAGATGCGAGATGTCCTTTGTACATTCAAATGGTCAAAATCAACAAGCTCAGAGTTACACAGCAGAACCAACCTGATACGAAACATGTAATATTGAAGCACAATTAAAGATGATGTCCAGTACTGTGGTAAGTTTCAAAAACTACAATGCATCAATGAGTCAAATCACAGTGCTTGACGGAAGTATCAAAAAAACAAGGGATTCCCACCCACAATAATCGAAACAAAGAAATACAACGAAAAGACTGCAGGAGACAAGGAATCACACCTACTACTATTTGAAGTCATTCTGTGGTGGAGCTGATTTGAATGAACAATTAGCAGCAGACGTATTAACTAGAAAATTACTCTGAACATTGAAAACAGGGAGGTTCCTTAATGACTGCAATTACATACAACTATATTTAGAATGCTCAAATTACATTTCAGCTTCTGTCCAAAACCAAATCTGTAGCCTTCGAGCCAAGGTACTGTACAGTTTGCTACACGTTAGGAGCAACAATTGATGCAATGTGCATCAACCTCTTAAAAAACATCTAGACACACATTTGACTTTTTTAGTCATACATAGTTACCACATGTACTATGTGATAAGTCATTCAGGTTTTTGAGACTTTAAAGAGCACAAAAAAACAGAAAAGAGCTATCAAAGCTACAGGAAAAAAAAAAAAAAAAATTACAATTGCATTCCTTTAGAGGCACAACAGCTTGTCAATGGGGCAGTACCCTTAAATGGACATATCTGTGTACCTTATCTACCCCTCGAAAACGCATATTAGTAATAGGTACCTTTAAAGTAGTAAGGGGAAAGGGGAAGTGGTTTGTGGCCAAGTATGGTGACCCATACTCGGAATTTGTGCTCTGCATTTAACCCATCCAAGTGCATGCACACAGTA
Source organism: Tor tambroides (assembly GCA_021397915.2). NCBI lineage: Eukaryota > Metazoa > Chordata > Actinopteri > Cypriniformes > Cyprinidae > Tor > Tor tambroides. Next base: position 9,668 of record JAFVLL020002925.1, on the reverse strand, counting down.
GTGAACAGGTACAATGTTTGCACATTCTTTCTGATAGTGTAGATACTCTTTCTTTTGAGAAACTTGGCATGCAGTCTTTTTTATAGCCCCAAAGTTTCAATGAATCAGAAGAACTCTCCACTGGACTTGAGTTTGAGAATCTCTGCCGCCAGCTGCTGTGCATCTTTCAGCTGCGGGAACATTTCCATAACTTTGTTTACATGATACGGGTTAAAAATCGCATGAAGCTTCTTCCTGACCTCCTCTCTTTCTTCCTGGAAAGCATCGGACAGTGGCATGGCTGAGTGCTGCTGGTTTCCGTAGACATCGGGAGACCTGTGCGAGCTAGGACAGGGTAAAGGTTCGGGTAAACTTGTTGCCTGTGGTAAGTAGTAAGGGTAAGACCAGGCACCGTAAGCAGGGAGACTATAACGCTGGATAGGGTTGGGCAGAGGTAGGGAGCTGTAGGCACCAAAGTTGGGCTGATAGTTGGAGAAAGGACTCATGTTGTCATAGTAGCGCTGGCCACCTGCAGGTATACCAAGGTTACCAGACATTGGTGGATGATTGGATCTCGTCCTATGCAACTCATCAATGCTCTGGGACGGATCTGAAAACTGGCTTTCGTAGGATCCAAGCCCTGAGTCAGAACTGAAAATGGACGAAGGGTTTGTTGGGTAAGGTGCTTGCAGACTGGTTCTGTCTACCGAAGCACTGCGTTGTCCCACTGTGGCCATATTTAAGAGCTTTTTGGTGGACAAAATGTCATCCCAGTACTGGAGCATAACGTTTCTGCCGTCAGAGCTCTTGGGATCCAAGTTGAGCTTTTGTTCCAGTTCTTGCTCCAAGGAGGGTGAGCTGGACCCAAAACCAGGGTCATTTCTTGGGTACATGCCTCTTAGTGGCCCAGTTACTCTGCTTTCCCCTTTTGAACCAGACAGTCTGGCATTCTCTCGAAGCTCGTCGGCTAAAGAGCGCTGTGACTGATTTGTGCGCTCAGGGTGGTAGAACTTACACTTGATCCCATATGTGCACTTTTTTCCTGAAGAGTAAAAAGACAAATGTGTTATAAGGTCTACTTCAGGAATGTGCAACATCGGTCCAGGAGGGTCGTGGTCCTGAGTTTAGTTCCATCCATAATCATAGACACCTGTCTGAAGTTTTCTAGCAACCCTGGAGACATAGACCCCTGGTTAGATTTTTAAGGTGTGTTTGATTAGGGATGCAACTAAACTCTGCAGGACAGTAGCCCTCCAAGACCAGATTATCCAGATCTTTGGTCTACTTCAGAGGTGTCCTGCAGAGTTTTGCTCCAACCTTGATAAAAACTCTATCAAGTCTGTAGCTTTCTAGTAAACTTTGACTTAGTAGTAACCTTGATTAGCTTGTTCAGGTGTGTTCGATTAGGGTTGGAGCTAAACTCTGCAGGACTGTGGCTCTCCACTCCTGGTCTTCTTCCTTCTGTTCATGCACCTTGTATGTTGACAGAGTGAATCCAGCTCATGGAGACCCACTCCCCTGCAAAGTTTATTTCCAACTTTCTTTGAAACACCTGCCTGTGATTTTCAAGTAATCCCGAAGACCTTGATTCAGGTATGTTTGATTAGGGTTGGAGCTAAACTCTGTAGGACAGTGGGTCTCCATGAGCAGGACTGAAGACCTCTGAGAGTTACAAAGAGTTAGGTCAAATACTAGGGCTATCAACTGACTGAATTACATTCAATGCAGATTTATTAAGCACTTCTATTATGTGTTTTGATTTCACCTTTAGTGTGTAATAGCTTTTTGTGCACATAAACCAGAAATGTCCAAACCTATTCCAGGAGGGCCACTGTCCTGCAGTGTTTAGCTCCAACCCTAATTAAGCACACCTGAACCAGCTAATCAAGGACTTCAGACTCACAAGAAACTTCCAGGCAAGCGTGTTGGAGCTGGTTGCAAATAAACTCTGCAGGACCTTGGCCTTCTAGGGGGAGGATTGGACACCCCTGATGTAAAGTTGATGCTAATAGGATTTAATCTCTTTAGCAAACAACAACAAAAAAGAAAACGCTTGCCTAAAATATCTCGTTTGTAGTCATGCTATTACATCCCTGCTATGTCATCACATTACACATTTGCATAATGCCCGCTTACTGCCTACTTTAGCCTGCCCTCAAGGAACAACTGGATAGGTGATTTTACTACGTCAAATATACACTGTTTGGACATTGTATGGAATTTCAGTACCAACACTGTAGTTACCATAGAAATCAATCTGTTTACAGCTGCCCCTGAAGCCTCTGGAGCTGAAACCCAATTATGGTAAGGGGCATTACATTTTTGTTACGCTCTTTAAGTGGCTGACTAATCACAACAGACTGGGCCAGCTTTCAGAAAGGTGGCCTTAAAGAGACAGGGGTTAAAATGTTTCAGGCAGAGGTTGATAAGAGTTGCTGTAGCAACTCAGTTGCTGTGCAGTATTAGTAAAATAATGTGCTTTTTGAACTTTAAATTATGTAACTATATTCTAGCAAACCCAAAAAATAAAATTATGAAATTGTAAATGAGCATAATATGGGAAATGTAATCAATTTAATTACCATCAAATCACGTATATCAGAATTTGCTAAGAAAATTCAAAGACATTCAATTAATGTGGCAGTTGAAAGCAGACTTTACAATTGTTTGAGAAGTCATAATACCATTTTGTTTGGTTTTCTTATAATTGACCATGAGCTTATTGACCTACAGGGTGTTATATCTGGCTGTGAATGTCTTTGATGGCAGGAAATTCCATTATTACGAAATATGGGATGAGTCATTGGACATGACAATGATGTCCATTTTTCATTGGGCTATATTTTTATAATTAATTGCACTGAACAAACACATTAATTGACAGCCCTAGAAATGTATTTCAATTAGTAGCTTGTGGTTTATATGGCATACACGATTCTGAGTGATAGAAACTGATAAGTACTTACCATATGGACAGAGTTGTCGCTTGTGGTCAAGCAACATCGTTTTTTTACGAAGAAAATTATCTAAATTGGGTCCATGACGGCCGAGAGGGTCATCAGGTGGCATGAACCTGTCCAAGAGGGTCATGTTGATGGTTAGTTAAATGAATAGGAATAAGAAGAGGTATTACACAAAGCATTAGCAGCTCCTAAAGAATAGTTGTAAGAACGTACTTGTCATTAACAAAGGAGTACATAAGCAATCTCTCCTCAATGCAACGCTTCCACTCCGGACGTTCGCTTTGCAGGTCACGATATGTGTCGTTGGACACTATAATGCCGTCCAGATCATGAGCTAATTTGACAATAAAGCGATCATCATAGCAGACCACGCGCTTTCCTCCGACCCTTCGTGAAGGTGTAAACACAAGAATCTTCTTCCTTTCCAGCTCTTCCAAAATATGCTGATCTGGAAACAAAGACAAACACATTTTTCCATTATCTTTGTGGACATTTTTAGCATGAGTTTGGAATGAAGGCTGTCTTTCTTACTGCCATGGGACATTATTTACCAGTCACTGATAGAATAACTGGACCATAACACCCATCAAATTGAAACAATTTGACAGACAACTCCTTTAAGCTGTAACTAATTTAAGCAATTAACCTTGCTTGACCAGTTTTCTACATTACAGATACATAACAAATGGTTATTCCACCCAAGGTGACCATATCAAATGCTACTTTGAGAAGGTGGTAAACTAAAAGATTCCAAAGAACACAGGCAATCATCTATGAAACAAAGAAGTGGCAATAATTCATCACACCGCACCAGACTCGATTAAAGATTCACAGTGAAACTGCAGGTGATAAGGAAAACTCTTGAACTTCCTGGTGGGGAATTCCCAGTGAGAACTGCAGGGAACTTAACTCTTCCTTATTCTTCTTGTTTTGTTATTACTGTTCTTGCTCGAATTGATTTGAGGAATCTGAGCAGGGGTGTACACAACAAAAGAGAGACAGTCCAGGGACATAAACAACTGAGGTTATTATCTCCACAACGCCTCTAGACTGTTAAAACTGAACCTGAATGTTTCTAAAGTCCTGAAACAAAGGTCATTTTATACTAGTATGTTGTACTAGTACCAGAGGTACAGAGGGAATGTTTTGCAACCACAAACTAACGAACAGCAAACTGTTAATTTTTTAAATTAAACTGTTAAACTGTTTCAATTTTAAAGACCTTGTCAATTATTGCAATGTGAAAACACAATATTCCGTGTAATGCAGGAGTCTAAAGGTTTAGCTTTTCATTAATATATTGATGTCAGTAAGATTGTTCAATGGTTTTGAAAGAAGTCTTATATGCTCACCAAGACTGCATTTAATTGACCAAAAATACAGTAAAAAGTGTAATATTTTGAAATATTACAATTCAAAATAACTGTTTTCTTTAATACATTTTGAAATATAAGTTATTTCTGTGATGCAAAGCTGAATTTTCAGCATCATTACTCCAGTCTTTAGTGTCACATGATCCTTCAGAAATCAGTAAACATTTTATTTTATAAACTGCTGTTTCATATTTTTAAAGAAACCGTGCTACATTTATTTCTTTTTCATTATTTCTTTTTTGGATTCTTTGATCAATAGAACGTTCAGCATATATTTAATATCTAAATCTTTTGTAATCGTATAAATGTCTTCACTGTCTCTTTTGATAAATTGATAAATTGTTTATTTCTTCAAATAAAATCTTACTGACCTCAAACTTTTGAATGGTAGTGTATGTTTACTGAAAAACCTGCCAAAAATACTGCTGAAGAAAATGATTTCTTTGCAGTGTGAAGTATAGGCTTATCTGCATCTATGCAGTCAGACAGGCGTTTTCGCTTTTCAGACAAACCGGTCTGTGATGACTCATTTTTACCAAAAGTGCCGAGGGAGTGTCTCTACCTGAAATAGGTACATCAGGCCTGGGCAGCTCTTTTCTCCAGGAAGGCACAAACACAGTGATATTTCTGTGTCCTCGGTCAAGGAAGTAATTAACTGCCAGCTCAATCCCACGGCAGGAAAACACTTCCTTGTTCCCATGACTGAAAGAGACCAAGAGAAACAGTAAAAAAAGAGAGAGAAATTAGTTTGGCACATCAGTAAATCAGTGAATATGCATGCCAAAAACCACTAATCTGTATACATGTTAGAGGGCTTTGGTGGTTATGTTGCTTTTTCAACATCTTACGCCACGAATGTAATGTTCCTTAATGGCATGCCACATCAAATTATTAATTCTTACATTTTTAAAAGTCTACTTACAAGTCCTGTGTGAACGGCTCTTTAAATATTCTGTGTGTCTGGTGCTCAATAACCATTGTTTTTAATGAAGAACATACATTTCTTGAAAGTTCATGAAGTTTTGCTAAACTGTGGTTAAGCCATTTAATGCATCAACACTATCAGTTTTTAATAAATGTGAAAAGTATTGAATTCCAAGGGTTGATTCAGTAAACCTAAAACTAAGCAGCTTAATCCATCGCAATTTTTTTTTTTCAGATGTGGACGTTGGAATTACTTGTAGCAATAATGCAACTAGAAGGCATGCTAAAACACAACCTGATTTGCATAACCTCATTATGGAGTACTACAACAGTACAACAACTGGAATGCAAACTGTAGATGTTGACAGATGCATGTCAGACATGTTTATAGTATTACTGATAAAAAAACCCCCAAAGAGATAAGACAGACAGAAATGATGACAGAATTGTTTGCTTTGACTGGGAAGCTACATCCAACAAAAAACATGAAAGAACAACAGCCATTTCCATTACGTCATGATGCTATTGCAAATATCAATGCATCAATTGGCTTTCACAAACAATGTGTGCGAAGTGTTTTAACTTACAACCATCTCTCTTAAACTACTTATAAACCCTTCATTTCAAGGAAGAACGTCTTTCACAAAATTCCCTAATGTGACCTTTGCAGAATGCATGACCAAAAATGTTGCAGAGTGTGTTGAGCATGAGGCCTTGGTCTCTTGGAAAGGAAATGGTTAAAACAGTGCCTATTATTTGCATATTTGAGAACAGAAAAGCATGGACAAAGGGGAAGTACAGACCTTTTCAGGAGAACCAGGTCTAAGTTTAAGCCCAAAGGCAATATGAGCAATTCACTACGGGAAGTGGTAAGTCATATTACATTAAACGCACTAGTTACTACTTTTCAAATGAATTATTAATCAATTGATGTTTCTTCCAAATAAAGAGCTATCAACAAGTCTGTATTTGTGCCATTATTTGGATGTGATATTCACATTTTTAAAAACACACTTAAAAAAAAATCATAATGTTACAACAATCTAAGGTGGACCAACATTAAAAAAAAAAAGTGGAATGAAAGTGAAAACCTTGTATAATTTGGGAAAAGTTTTTTCATAACCAGAGCACAGCTGTCATGAATTTCCCTTTGCAACGGCAACTTGCTGATACTTGTTAAACTGGCAAAGACTCAAAACTCCAGCTTAGTTTTCAATCTCCGTTCTCTTTCCATTGAAAAATCACATAAGACAAAATAAGCCAGTAGTACCATGTCCTCACCTCATGGCCACGTTGCTGCCATCAATAACAATAGGCTTCAGGTCACTTTCGGGTTCAGTGGTGTCCTCCAGAGTTGAGCCCTGTGTCCTAGATGAGCTTCCTCCCCGATGGGGCAAACTGAACGCACCATCATCGTTGTCAGAGCTAGAAGAGGGCACAGCCTTGGCCCCTGAACGCACCAGCTCCCCCAGCACCGCGTTGGTGTCCGTCCCCAGGCCGAGCTTCCTCAGGGCGGCCTTCACCTCTTGTGGAGAGTAACCCAGCTTACGAAAGAAGTCGACCTTCATCTGCAGGTCATGGAGGTCAGGTCCGTCTTGGCCCAGGCCAGGGGTTTGATGGTAACACCTCGACTGCATCCCGCCGTATGTTGGATGTTTGATGTTCTGGGGTTTTTCAGTGCAAGAGCTGCGGTGTCGTCCATATGCTGCTCTGACATGTTGCTCTTGCTTCTGAATAAGGCTGAAACATAAACAAATAAATGGTAAATAAAACAAACCATAACAATGCAAGCTATAAATTACAATTAAACATGTTATATTTACATAGAAAATTATAATACATAAAATGTAAACAGTAGAACAAGGTAATATTTTATATGGTAATATCTTTATACATACACATATTTTATGCATTACATGATTTGATCTTCATAAATTCAATCATTCAGTCATGAACAACACTATTACAGTGACCATATCATTTATGTATAAGTGCAATTCAATCCTCCATCAACTTCCTCCCAAAAATAATAAACAATTTCATGCATGCATATTGCAAAAAAAAAAAAAAAAAAGTTTTTTCAAAAAGTTTTAGTCTTGTAATTTAGAATACATATTAGAACAAAGTAAATATAAAGTAAATTTTAAAAAGGGTTATCTGTCCTTCAGAGAGTACATATGTTTTTGTGTTGTTTCCGAGATGACTTTGATATTTATTTGCAATAGTATCAGAATTCTGATATATACTAGGCCAGTGAAAATAGTCCAGTGCATGTAAAATACATAGAGATCAACCCAGTAGTGACTTGCTATTTTACTAAAAATGTTGGAAATGGCTTTTAATCTGTTTCCAGACTGTCAAGTGGGCCCAAGCATCATATTTAAATAATGGTAACATGTACTCCAATGCATTTGATAAACAAAATCAGTTTATAGAGGTTTATATCAGGTGCAGTTTTCCTCTTTATTGATGTTCTACTAATTTGCATTTGCTTTTACTAATTGCTGCAATATTTACATTTAAGGCATTCTATGCAGTGAACCTTTTACTCACAAAGTAGTGAGCATCTGTTTATTTAAACTGTACATTCCATGTGTCATTTGTTAATTTCTACATGGCACATACACTTCCTCTACTTTTACAACACTTTCCACGAAAAGTTCCTGATTCATTGATTACATAAGATATAGCATATATAGTGTATTTAAGCTCCTAGAGACACAGGGTTCTAATGCAAACATACACGAGTAAACTCTAATATACTGTACTGCCAAAGACGCGACAGCGCTCTTCTTCTCTGAACGACGCTGTCTGCGTTTCAAGATCGCGGGGGGCCTTCAGCTCAGCTGAGCTTCAGCCCTGCGTGCGGACCCCGAGTGAAGTACTACAGAAACTTATAAACCATTTGTAGTTTTGAAGTAAGAATCATAAAACGTTACTTTAATGTAAAACACTGACAGTTTAAATGCCTGTCTCAGCTGTTACACAATAGACGTTTCTTAAATAAACGTTTCCAAAATAAAACTTAGACCTACCATATTCTCCCACTGATGAGTCCGGTGATCTGACGCGCGCGCGCGCGCGTGTGTGTGTGTGCTAGAAAGTACTGATCTTGTGTTTGACGTGTTTTAATATAACACCTTTCATCCTCAACTTCCTGCTCCAGGTAACTCGACCTGTTTCACTCCCGGAAGAGAGAGAGAGAGAGAGACAGACTCTGCTGGTCTGTACTAGACAAACGACCACATTTACTTGAAAATTATTTTTATATTCATGTTTTCTTCATTCATTTTTTCAAATATATATATATATATATATATTTTACACAGTATTTCATTTTCATTTTCATACTTTCAGTTCCTGTATTTCTGTTTCCAGCACATTATTCACTTCCTATTGTATATTTTTATTGTATTGTTTTGTCCTTTTGGCACTATTAGTACTGATTAGAAAACTAAGGTTTGTGTTTTTGTATTATTTTCATGACAGTAAAGCACATTTTCCCCATACTGTACATTGCCATGATTCATGGGTATATATTATTTTATTACTATTATTATTTATTATTTTATTTTGCCATTATTTTCAATACGTTTTAAAAATTAGATTCTCAATACTTTAATATTGTATATAGGCAGGATTTGTTTTACATCATTTTTTTTCTTTTCTTTTTATTTTTGGTGGGAATTTACCTGGATATGACAGAAAACACTTTCAAGGAACTGCTTGGGAAAAAAAACAAAAACAACAACAAAAAAAAAACCCTGCAAACTGCATATTTACATCAAAGACAAATAATATATAATACTATTTGTTAATTGTCAGCTGATAACCAACTGACAAATAATAAGTAGCAATAAAACTAACTACATGAAATAAGCACAACAAAGTCTTTTCCAACTTCTCTTGTGTTGCATAATTTCATTCATAAATGGGTGGTGAATTTAGATTTATGGTTGCGAAACATGTCTAAAAGAAATGTGGGAGGTGCTTTTATGAACATACATTATGACATTTTATGATCATGACATAATGGTCTTTTGGTCTTTATGAAAGCAATTGTGGGTAATATTACACTTGAAGAAAGAGTGATAAGCATCAAAATACAGGTAAGACGTGATTACGTAAGGTTTTTCTCCTCCCTCATGTGTTTTCCCTCAGTGCATGAATACCAGAAAAGGACAGTGTATATATATATATATATATAAATAATTAGATATTTTTTTACTTCCTCTTTTGTCTGTGAAAGTGTATTGTAATTGTATTTAGCGTACTGTGTTACTGACAGATCTGTTTATTAGGGTTGACCAAAATTTTTGTTAGTGCAAGTATACCTGTAATTCAATTCAATTCAATTCAGGTTTATTTGTATAGCGCTTTTTACGATACAAATCGTTGCAAAGCAGCTCTACAGGAATTTAAGTTTCCA
>JAFVLL020002924.1:0-23469 GCA_021397915.2 Tor tambroides | reverse complement strand
TTTGGATATTGTACGCCGATCGTCGACCCACGCTTGCTCTACGGATTGCTCTGTGTCTTGCCCTCTACATACCTGTTGCTGTTTACTGACCCTGCCTGTACGACCATGTCTGATAATAAAGCTTTGCATATGGATCCGCACGTCTCACGTCTCGTCATCCCCGTAACACACTGTAAATTTTGAACCACCATGAAAATACACAAAACATAGGCACTGTGGCTGCACATTCTATATCTTATTACTTTGCAACCATAAACAGCCTACAGGCAGGATAATGAACACAGATGAATTATACCTATAATTGTTTATAATAAATGTAAACCTTTATTGAACATTGGTGTCTTTTATCATAGTGCCATTGCCGGCGTTTTATAAAAGCAATAAGCCGCTGGAGTCTGTGCGTTGTAGTGAATTACAGCATACGTGGGGAGTTCAGACACTCTGCTTTGTGTAACATCACTGTAACACATGGCCTCTCGAGGTTTATTGCTTTAATACAGTTGACTCTTGCCTGAATGCATGCTAATGTGCTTTTATTGTGTTCACTTGTTTATACAATAGCTACAGCAATAAATATTTAGATCAAATTACCAAAAAACAAACAAACAAAAAACTCCTTGAGAAAGCCTTGAGAATTCCCTGTGTGACAACTTGCCCCGGGTCTCTGTTGGACAAGGTCTTGATTGTTTATGTACTGGTTTGCACTTTGCATTACAGTGCTCACTTTGCAAAATAATTACTTGAATACGTGCAAGGTCATACAAATTACAACCATGTACTTAATATGTAATTATGTGGTAGAGCTGCTTGTAATTACTATTGTTAGTGCAATATAATGAATTACATTAACGTGTACTAATGTATATGTAACAAGGACACTGTAATGTCCCTGAAATGTAATGTGCTGTTTACATTTACTATATGTCATAATGGAAAAATGATCTGCCTCTGTGCTGTTTAGCAAATCTAAAGAGACACCATCAAAAGGCTCTGTAATGTAAGACGGAGGGTGACGGGTCTAAATGCAGCAGAGAGATGCTGATAGCAGCTTTGAGCCCTGCGACTCGTTTGTCTTTTATTATCTAAGGGATTGTTTCAAAGGTTATTACCACTTTGTAACAATAATGAGATGCTCTGTATGTGACTCGCACCAGACCATTTTTGGCCGGCGACTCTGCATTCGGTCTACGCTCTTATAAATAAATCTATGTGTAATATGGAAAAACAGCCAAATCCTCCCTTAATTAGCTGTAGCTTTTGCTAGTGTTTCTCTGCTAGAGGGTGTCCTGTTGTTATCAAAGCATGGAATTATATTTTCACACATAACTAACACCTCTGTTTATTTTATTTATTTATTTATTTTAGCTTTTCACTGAGAGGCTAATTATCAAAGGATAAACTCTTCTTTCCCAGAATGCCTCAAACTGAGAATAAACAGAGGGCCAATTATTTTGTGATCTATAGACTTAATTATTTTCTACAGTGAGGATGATAGAGTTTCATAAACAGAATTGATGAGAATGGATGTCAGGAATATGACTGCAACATTGTGTGTAAGTGGTCAATTAGAGACCGCAGAGCAGTTGTTTACTCTTACACTTCCTCATAATGATTTTATTAGTCGAAGACAAGAATCTCTATCTATCTATCTATCTATCTATCTATCTATCTGTTGGTCAATAGGTCCATCCATCCATTTTTTCGTCTGTGTCTATCCGTCCGTCCTCCATCTGTTGATTTGTCTGTGTCTATCCGTCCATCTGTCCAAACATATATATATATATATATATATACATAATCATTGATATATTTATATATAATACACTACCATTGTGTGTGTGTGTGTGTGTGTGTGTATTAGACTGGGTCTTAATTGTTTATGATAATTTCTATCTGTTTATTTATAATTATGTCTATATCAATATATAGTAGTACTTTGTTTTTTTTCCATTATTTTAGCTGTATAAGCAAAACATTTAATATAATTTCATTGTGTTATATTTATTATGTATAATATGTGATTTCTATCTCATTTTTTATCAGTCCATCCCTTCATCTGACTGTACTGTTTCCATTAGTAGCTATGAGTCAAAAAGTCTACTGGAGTAGGTGGAAATAGAGCAGGGTGTGAGTTCAATTTCAGGTCACCTCACGGGACGTCAAGGCCACTTGCTGTGACGAAGAAAACCCTGAAAAATTGAGAACATCCAGCATGGACAGGTGAAGGTGACTGATTTTTGTGCTTGTGAAAAAAGAAGGAACAGGTCAAAGCCCTTTCTCGTGTGTGTATGTAGTCTATGCAGCAAATACATTGTGCAATATTGAATAGTTCATAACATGCATATGGATCACAGTATGTTATCTTAGCAGATAAGTGTCGTCTATACCCTCAGCTGGCCCTGTGGGAGGCCATTTAGACCAGCAACACTGATGATTTGTCATCATAGAACTACATATGAGACTTCACTGACAATGCTGTCAGCAGCAATCAGGGAATGAAGACTGTGGTGTTTAATGCGATTCACATGTCTGATTAAGACAGGAACTCCCAATTCAGCATCTAAACAGCTCAATCTCTAATTCTCCACACATAGCCCTTGTGTTTTCCCCAAGGTCTCTCCACTGTCTCTCTAAAAACCCAATCAAAAGTAAGCCATCAGTGCAGCTCATCAGCACAGACAAGCAGCCGTGCAGAATGAAAGTGTCTCATCAGTGATATTCCTCTGATAGCCCTCTAGTCGGTAACAACTCACCCACTCAGCCTGTGTACCCCACAGTCCCAGGAGCCCTCACAAACAGCAACGCCAACATTCCTCCTAGATACAGTTACATTTTCAAATCTCTTTATTAATTCATGCCACGGTTTATACATATGGGGCGAAATCTAGAACATTGATTTTTCACTTCGGGTTTGTTTTAAGAGGCCAGGCAGATATATTTATAGATTTATTTTTAAGGGGGGAAAAAAACAGTTTTTTGTCTGACCATGGGTTTAATTAGATCACCTTGTACTATACGACAGATGAGGTATGAGGATAGATTGAGGAATATATGAGGTTTATGCTTTAAATAAATAAAAATAACAAATGCAATGTTTTAAGCAGAAACCTCCTTCAAGACAATTCATTAGTTAAATATTTTTATATTTGTTTTGTATTTTTTGTAATAGTTTCGTATTTTTAGAATTTTATAATAATAATAATAATAATAATAATTATTATTATTATTATTATTATTAAATATCTACTTTCATGATGTTAACAACAACAAAAATAATAATAATTACTAGATACTCTATTTATTATTTACTCCATTTATTTATACTTTATTATTATAAACTTTCACAAAGGCTTAAGACAATGAATTTGCTAAATATTAATTATTTCTTTTATAAAATCCTAATAATAATGAAATACCTACTTTCATGATATATTAGCAACAACAACAACAACAACAATAACAATATCAATAATATCAATACTACTACTACTACTACTACTAATAATAATAATAAATATCTACTTTATTATTTACTCTGTTTATTTATACTTTACAGCTTAAGACAATGAATTTGCTAAATTAATTTGTCATTATTAATAAGTAATCATTTATTAATAACAGCTGAAAAACAATATAATAATGACAAGTCCGGTGGCATTTTTGTTGATTCAATCATAATTCTTATATATATATATATATATATACAAATCTTCTTGTTTTAATGACATATTTAGTGTGAAATACACTAATTAAGACAGTGATTTATGGGTGAGAAGATTCATAGTTGAGCTGTCACATGCTTGGACAAGCTCCAAAAATACTCGGCATCAAAATGATAAAACACTCGCTGCATTCAAAATAGACTTATTTTTGGGAGGAAGCACATGTTTCGCTATCAGTGGCAGAACAAACCCAATCACAGCATCAGTTTGGCTGGGTATTAAAGCAGGTTATGTTGCTTTATTGAGCATCCAAATCTGTGTGCCGCTGCAAGAGCAAAAAGAGTCGACGGATGCCAAGCGAAAGCATTTGGGAAAAGAAACAGAGAAGGCAAAACATCTGGCCTCTAGTTTTTAATTAGAGCCTGTTCACCTCAGGGATTATTTTTAGTTCAGGTGGTGAGGGATTTCTCCTCCTTGCGGACCACCTGACAACAACGCAAAAGCACCTGTGCTGTTGAAGTGAGAGAAACAGAGCAAATGTTCGCTTTTGTCTGAGCTTCGTGCTGTAAAATAAAGAGACGCGTGAGGCGGTTGACACCAAAACTCAGCATTTCTCTTCGGCTACATTGCAAACGACTACCAAAAGAGTTCATAACCCTGCCCCACTCCAAGGGCAACTGGAGCAAACCACAGAGGATGGGATTCTGGGATGGGGGGGCGCATGACCAGTGGGAGGACACTTAGCCCAGGGAGATGCAAAATCGATTCGGTTTCACTTATCAGAGTCTAGTGAGAGATGAGTTTGCGGGGTATCCATAACAGATTCAGAGCAAGCCTCCCACTGAGAAACTCACCTCAATTTCCACAGAGCCATGCTCCTGCTCTGCTTAGCCAGGATCGAGCACCAGATTTTTTTCCTCTTTTTTTGAAGGGGGAACAGCAGAGAACCTCTTCTGGGGTTGGCGGGAGGTTTTATTGCTAGCGGCTACGGGTGATGACACTAGCCGGTGTGATTGAGAGTGAGTAATCACGAGTGTCAGGCCCGTTCTCAATAAAACCTGCGCGCACAAAGCGAGCTTCTCTTTGATTGACACTTTCTTATAATCCGGCATATGAATTCTGGGAAGCCTATTATGGCTTTTTTTTTGTTGCTGGGTGCTGTAAGCACTTAGTTTGTCCGTATCAACGGGCCTTTCAACCTGCGTACATTTTCCATTCATATACGTGGAGAAATCAATCTTCAAACGGTCTAAATACATTCATAAGACAGGAACAGCGAGGCTTCAGACAACATGATTCATTTCGCTCAGCGAGAAAGCCGAGTCATCGCGCTGGGAGATAAATGTTTGCGGCGAAGGTGCTTTTGACCAGGTCGAATGCTGAGTGTTGGGACTAATCATTTCCTTCTCCACCCCATAGAGTGCTGTCACTCAGCCCCACTCTAATGCAGACATAATCATAGCGAGGGGATGAGGAACTTTTCATGTTTAATTAATAATGCTAATGAAACTTAATTAGCACGGCTAATGAAAAATGCATTCAAATGAGAGATGAGCTTTATCCTTAAATAACAAGCCTCCTGCACTGGATTTGGTGTCCTATTACATGCTAATTAGACTGCACTGGGGACTGTTAATTTAACGAGCTCACATCATTTTCATCTTCTCCGCAGTGGAGGGGCGCAGGACCAGTGGATGTGAACTGAGCAAAAGAATGGAAGAGTGCAAAGGAAGCATCAGAGCCAGTCACACTTCCAGCTATCTGTATTAAACATGTTTCTGATTAATAGTTTTTCTCTGTGAACATTTCGAACATAAGTTTGGCTGAGTTCATTTCACTATGCTCAGATTTTCAGGTCACTTCACAAAATCTAGGTCTTATTCCTGCAATCGAATTTAAACAGGAGCTATATATAAGTCATCTGGGTGCAAACACACCTCCTTTGTATGTAAATGTGGTTTATTATGCATTATTCACATAAGTTCTATTTTCTTGTCGCAGTTAACTAAATGTTCATGCAAAATAGGCAGTAAACTTAATTTAGTTAAAAAAAAAAACATTCATGTGCATTTTCTAATGATCATGGCTGCAGTAATTATCAGATGATGGGGAATATATTTTGAGTATGTGTGTCCTGAGATGTACAAAAAATGTAGAGAAAAAGATTTTAATAAATAATTTAATTAATTAATTAATTAATTATGCATGACTGTCCACCTCTAAACCTAATCCTCAGTGGGCTGTATGTAGATTGAAGTAAAACAAATAATATTTAATAAGACTAAATTAACATGAATAAATTTAGCTTAAAGTAGTCTTAACTGGTTTGATGGTCTGGTTTAGCTGGCTAATTCATGAAGGAACTGGTTTAGCTGGTTTAAAATGGTCTCCCAGACTGAAAAATGTTTTTATTATTAACTAAAAATAAAATGATTTAACTGTTTTTGTTAACTGGAATAAAGCTGAAATAAATTAAATTGAAATATCAAATGAAAAAAACTAAAATTAGAAATGTTGCCTTTGAAACTAACTGAAACAAATCAAGTTTAAGTAAACTAAAATGACAAAAACTAAATAAATTTAAGCTAAAAAAAAGGAACATCATATATCACCATCGGGGAGATGGTAAAAGTTATTGTCCAAAAAAAAAACACAATCTCAAGATAAAATGTAAGCATAGTTGTAGTTGTACGATTTTATGGCGCTTTTCCACTGCGTGGTATGGCACAGCTCGGCACGGCTCGGCTTGCTTGCTTTTCCACTGCAGTCTAAGTAATGGTTTAAAGATGGATGGGCTTATAGGCTAGTTGCGCTGCTTCTACTTCCGTGACAAGGCCATTCTTTTTTAAAAAAAAACAAAAACAAGTTGTTTAAGTCCTGCGGACGATACTGAAGTGGCTGTTGCTGACTATTTAAATCTAGCAGGTTTGGTGTCTTGTGTCGCAAATCCAATGACACTGGTAGTGACGATTCTCTCTGACCAATCAGTGATCTAACATATCACTAACAGTGTTAACATATCACATTTTAGTATTGGTACGGCTCACTTGTAACTTCAGCCAAGGAGGTACTATTTAAGCGAACCATACCGAGCCGAGCCATGCTATACCATGCAGTGGAAAAGCACCATTTAAATAAATAAATAAGCAAGCAAGCATGAAGGTCCACCCCTAAATCTTACGGGGCCCCTTTTTTGCACCACCATGCCGTGGTGCAAAAAAAAAATTGGCGTGGGTGGAAAAAATTCAGGGTGGGGGGAAAAAAATTCAGGGTGGGAGGAAAAATTTTTTTTTTCGAATTTTTTGTGTTTTCTCGCCAAACTGTTACGTTCCCTCGCAAAACCAGTTGAGTTTGGACAAACACTTCCTGTTTACTTTACAGCTTGTAGTGGTTCATACAGCTCCATATGTTCACAATGTAGCAGTTCATAGTGTTTTATTTTGAACTTGGACTCAAGTATAAAGAAATACAGTCAGTGCTTATAGTTCAAGGCACGGTTTGTGACATTCTGAAACGCTTAATGTGGCTTAATGTACTAAAACAGTGACATTGGAGGCCCAAATTCGGTACTGATAAATACTATTAATACTAATAACAATTTTAATATTAAAAACCTTATTAATAACATTAATATTAATAAAGCAAAATAGCATGAATGCAAGGAGCCCAGAATATGAACGCAACGTGTTTTCTCCCCTGTAGAAAAATATTATAAAGTTTTAACTTGGCTTAATGGATTACAGTGTTGCTTGCCTGTACATAGTAGCTATTTATTTTGTATTTATTTTGTATGTATTTCTGTAGGGGGTCTGCCAGTTATTGTTTGATCTCAAAATATGCAGTAAATAAAATTCACAATATTTAACCCACATAAATATGATACTACATGCATGTTTTTATAGGCCAAGCATAAAATTCAGTACTTTTACAATATACAAAAGGCCAATAACTGGTCAAAGACCCCAACTTCACTAAATCAAGTGCTAAAACACAGCAGATGGTGTGCGCAAATACGTGACGTTTTTATGCATTGGGTACAAAACGAATGGCAGCACAACAGTTCACAGCTTGTTCATCCACTGCAGAAGGTGGTAGACTGTCACACTGCGTCTGTCCTTCTCTCGGCTCCCCGAACAGAGCAGCGACATTCCAGCTCATCCGTGGAAAATGCCGTTACGCCCTGCAGGGAAGGGCTTGTGATCGGCTGCCTGTCTGCATGATCCCCCCTTGAGCCCTGATTCTATCTCTGCTTTGAGCCGTTAGCCAGATCGGCATGCTTAGATACACATGACTCCAAGGTTTCTGCTTTCCATGGAATTAATGCAACTTATCACTGTGCCATAAGTGTTGTCGGTGACATATAAAGCTTCCCGCACCTGAATGATAATTAGACGTTCTGTACGGTACACTACTCATGATGTGTCACAACGTGGGGAGTGGGTTTGTTGTGTGTGCTGTCACCTACTGTAACATGTGCGTGTTCATGCATGTTTGGGTGTGTGCGAAGGAAGGAGAAGGTGAGAGCGAGCGAGCATGTCTTGCTTGCACTCTCTTACATGGACAGTGAGTCTGGCAGAGGCCAGCGGGGGTTTGTGTGTTGCCATGGTAATGTGAGGCAGGCTTGAAAGAGCAGTGCGGTTTGCCCAACAGGACATGTCTTAAATGGACCGAAGGAACACATGTGAACCTCTATTCCTCTCTCTCTCAGTCTTTCTCTCGCTCTTTCTCTCTTCAGTATTCATCATCTTTATTTGCAGAGCGTTCAGCTTGTAGCACTCTTTGCCAGGTTATAATGTAATATATTAAAACCTCTCTGGCTAATGTGGCTGAAATAATATATTGTGTTATTTTTCCTTTTCTTCATTTAATTTGATTTATATTTTTTCATATTTCAAGTCATGACCGTAGCGATTGTCGCATTTTGGAAAAAAAATGTTAATAACAAAAAATGTGTGTTCTGTGCTAGTACGGTTTGAGATGTGACAGGAAAAATACACATAATTAGGGCGCTGTAATTTAGAAATAATTATTTTTAATAAAGTGTTTTGTGATGTTTATGCTGTGAAAAATTCTAACCTAAGGTAACCTAAAATGTGCTTCATGTGGCAAATATCTAAATTAACTGGTCTTATTAAAGTAAAAATAATATTTAATAAGATTAAATTTAAATGAGTACATTCCCTGCTGAAAACATGTGCTTAAACTAGCCTAAACTGGTTTGCTGTCTTAGCTGGATTAACCCCTTAACTGTCACTCCCCCTTTTTGAAAATAGACTTGAAAGTGCACTATTTAAAGTTAAATTGTTATAATTCATGAACACTTTTGAATACAGATCTAAGGTTGGTCTCTTTTTAAAGAAGACAATCAGCACATTATTGCAGAAGTGAAATCATTTCAAAAAATGAAAGTAAAAAAAAGTTACAAAGTTTAAATTTACTGTAAAGAAAATGTACTGTACTATTTTTATTTAATTTTATATAAAATAAATATTTTACAAAATAGGTTTTAATCCAAATTTGGCATAAAATTAAAGCCATATGTCTAAATAAGTTGTGTTCCAAATTTGAAGTTGATATAAAAAAAAATGGAGGTTACTATGCAATTTTGTTTAGGCGTTATACCACAAACAGCCACCGGGTGCCATACAAACCCCATTGATTTTTTAAAATGCATTTTTCTGTCACAAATGTATCAATTTCTCTCTCAGTATTACTCCTATCACAAATATGGAATCTTGAGACTCAGACCTTTCCGATGATATGTATTTTGTCAAGATTATAAAACGTTTTGATTCTATAAAACCGTAATACATATGGATTATGACACCTCCCACTAAGGGGGAGGAGCCTGCTAAAAGATTTTAAAGTACCATTTCTATGGTAACGCAATGTCCGATTTCAAAACGGTTTTCACAGGATGAATTTTGAGGTTTTAAGCTTTCAAATGATATATAATATATGATGATTACTAAAACATGTGATAAGAAAAAAAGGAAACTAATAGAATTTTTGTGTCAAAGGTCAGAGCTCCTGTTATGGTGTATATGTTTTGAGGTGCACTCTTGTCATAATTTATAACTGCTCCTACATAATTTTTAACAACAAACAGTGGTAAAATATCTGTTTAGGAGTCTTGGACCTTTCCAACGGTTTGTCATGATTAGATTAGGATTTAATTGTAATATATTGAAGTAAAGTTAGGCATCCCGTATACACACTGACTGAATCAATAATTTTCTTTTTGAACCTTGTCTTATACACAGAGGCATTGTCATGTTAGAATAGAAAAGGGTCCTGTCCAAACTGTTGCTATAATATTAGAAGCACACAATTTCCTAGAATATCATTATATGCTTTAACATTAAGATTTATACTCATAGAAATTACTAAAGTAGTCAAACCTGTTCATTAGAAGGGGGCGACCCAATACTTTTGGCAATATAGTGTACATATATATATATATATATATACACACACACACACACACACACATATATATGTACACAGCACAATTACTAAAACAAAAAATTAAAAAATCAAAACATAAAAATAAAAGCTAATCCAGTCCAACCTGGTGTCATAGCCTAACCAACTGAAAAGTTCCCGAAACACCTATAAAACCAGCCTGGGAGACCAGCTAAAACCAGTAAACCGACTTAATCTTGTTTAATTTTATTTATTTATTTAGCAGGGTTTGGTTACACACAGGATCAATTCAAGGATCAAAGTAGCTTAATTTTTGGGTGAACTATTCCTTTAAGACAACAAGTGCACAATCTTTGACAGTAGTTTTTATTCTTCAATAAATAGTAAGAAGGGTTAATTTTTCTTAGTATGTATTAATCGCATGATTTTTCCATTGCGCAAAGAATTAAATCATACCAGGAGGAGAGCACTCTACCCTTTGGAAAATAAGTGAAAAAAGAAAGAGCAATTCACACTCAAGCTTCTATTTATCACAGGTCAGTGTTTGACATTCTAAATTTGCTGAGACAAGAAGCCGCCGCAAACGTGGGCCGATACATTTACAAATCCTCGCTCACTCAGAGATCTTTATTTAGAGAAATAAACAAGGAGCAACAATGCCGAAACGCAGAAGAATGAATGTGACCTTTTCCAAACGGAATCAAGCCTGACATGCATTAAATTAATATCACAAATCAGTTTGAGTGATTTGCTTATTTTGTACACAATCATTTTAGTTGGCAGAATCTGCTCCGCCATGTATCCAGGCAACCGAGTCGTGCGTTTGTGACCCCTTTGGGAATAACAGTGAAAGGGAAGATGTACATTTAAATTAGGTTAAAACGACAGTTTGTTTCTGCTCTACATTTCTTTTTATCACCAGCCCATTAACTCCTGTCAGGTCTGTCATTCCCTCAATCTGCTTTCCTTTTTATTAAGCCTCTTTGCCTGTCACACTGTACTTAGCGCAAACAAAGCCACGGAAGGAGGAATCCTCAAAAGTGGAGCACCGTCGTGATTGGGTTTGGGTTGGCGTGCAGCCCCGAGGCCCTGAGCGTGGACGCTGTTTTTTTTTTGTTTTTTTTAATCGCGTGTCCTTGAGACGTTTTCACACCCGGGCCTTAAGTGCGGCCTCGCTGATGTGAACAGGTGAATGCACTCGTGCTGTGAAGCATCCAGGTAAGTGGCCCACTTTCCCACTCAGAATGGTGATGTCATGACCCGGTATTGAAAAACACCTGGGGAAACAAGCAGCAGAGTGTGAATGAGATCTGTCAGTCAGACGCACAATGCAACATGAGCACGAGTCGACGTTTAGCCGCCACTGCCAAACTGTTGTAAAACTCTGTCAAAAAGATGTTTTTTAAATAAAAGCTGGAAAACACTTCGCCTGCAACTTGTCTCTGGTAATCCACTACAGTTAAGCTGTGTGGGCCTGACAGGGACTCGGATGAGAGCATTCCTAACTAAGACTGACTTGGGCCTATTCACAACAAGAGAAAATTTTTCCGCAAACAAGATTTGGAACACTTATTTCCAATACCGTTTTTTCCCCCTCTCTCTCTCACACACACACACACACACACACACACACACACATGCACACATATATATATATGTGTGCGTAAATATTGCCTTAGTACTGAGCCCCGATAGGGACATGGTGGTGGAAAAAAACACACTAAATTGCATTACATTGTGCTAAAAAATAGTTTTGTCATAGTTTTCACCACCACGTCCCTTTAGGGGCTCCATAGCCTTGGAAATAAATGACAAAGAAAGCTTTAGTTTAAGTCCTAAAATTACTAAAACTGAAATAAAAATAAAGCTTAATAGAAACATAAAACACTAAGAAAAATGCACATAACAAAATAAGTAAAACAAAAATGAAAACTCAAATTCAAACTTGTAATTCAAAATATTTTTTTAAGAAATACTAGTTTTATTTAGCAAGGATGCATTACATTAATCAAACATTACAGTAAAAACACTTATGATGTTGCAGAAGATTTCTATTTTAAATAAATGCTATTTTTTGAACTTCATCAAAGAATCCTAAAAAAAATCCTCAAAAAAATTAAGTTTTCAACAGTGATAATAATATGAATTCTTTCTAATCTTTGATTTCTGAAGGATCATGCGACACTGAAGACTGAAGTAATGATGCTGAAAATTCAGCTTTGCATCACATGAATTAATTACATTTTAAAAGATACTGAATTAGAAAAGTTATTTTAAATTCTAATAATATTTCAAAATAATACTGCTTTTTCCCCCCTGTATTTCTGATCAAATAAATGCAACCAAGGTGAGCATAAGAGACATCTTTCAAAAACATTTTAAAAATCTTATAGACCACAAACTAGCACCAAAGTAGCTACAGTACTGCCATTCTGGCTTAATATCTAGTTTTTATTTTGTTATTCATAAATGAAAATGTTTTGAAATGTAAAATCATAACCTTCAACAATTCCTGATTTACATTACAGCTAGCTGTTCTGCAGACTATTTTTGATGTGTTGACTCTGAATTATCCAAGTGGAACACATTGGTGGTGTTGAGTCCTCATTACACCAGAAAGTTTTAAAGGTCCAAAAAAGTGCTCCCCAACTCAATTCGCTCACTTGAAAACACCACCAACTGCTCATAAATCAAAGCTCTTTCATGAGAAAAAAGGTTATTGCAGACATGCAGAAATAACGCTTCTAATGACATAACATTTCTTCAGTTTAAAGTTTGAAGTGTTTTTTGACAGCTCTGAAATGATTTATGAAATAAGATTCATGAAAACACTTTATATTCTCTAGGCTCTCTCTCTCTAGGTTCTATATTCTCTTTCCTGTCAAATAATGAAACTACACTTCATTTTTCTGTACATCTAAAAAAAAAAATTGAGCTATTCATTAAGATTTTCGTGTAATTGTACAGAAACTTCATTAGTTCCTTATCAAGTACTAAATCATATTACTATATCAGACTACAATCATTTAGCGGAGCCTGATGCCAGCAACACCTGTCGAGGCTAAGCAAGTGTGGGCAAAGATAACCTGAGAAATCTTTCTTGACTTTCTGTCAACATTAAAATTCCCAGGGCACTTCTTGCAGGAAAGCTAGGGTGATAACCTGGCACCTTGGACAAATTTCCCACTGCGGCCTATTGCTTATAGCCTCCTCCATCAAAGAGAAAATTCTCCCCTGCCCTTCGATGATAAGTGGCGAGTGCCCATGGCCAGCCTGAGTACTTCTGCAAGCGTTACAGTGTAATTACATATGGAAGTGCCCAGTAAAAGTAATGAACAACATGCACTTTTATGTAATTATGTTGTGGAACAGTCTGTGATTGTTGTTGTAAATTATATTAATTAAAAGCAATTTATTAGCAACGTGGGATCCATAATGTAAAGCATTAGTACTGATACTACAGCTCCTTCATTTCATGGATTTTTACTAAGAAATCGCCAGACTGACACACTAATTCCTTACAGATCCTGGTTATACAAAACTGTACAAGTGCCATTGATGAGTATTCAAAACGCTGTTAAAATTGACAGCTTTTAGTGAAAAGTTTCATAATGCCACTTTAGACTTGAGGGATCCGCAAAAGGCCATTTTCACAAAACAAATGTATTCAAACAAGACATCAAATGTTCTCTCCAGTGAGGAAATTACTACAAGGTTTTATAGTGTTTTATAAGCTCTAGCAATTTTCAACCTTGTTTTAGGCAGAACGGCATTGTCTACGCTTTCTGAATCTCTACTTTAGAGATTTTTTTAAGCTTCAGCAATTACGAAACTCGGTAAAAGTCTAAAATGAAAACTCCAAAAGAACAATCATCCTTTACAGCGGGTCCTAACCTCAGAGCAGTTAAAATCTCCTTCCCTTTAAAACTGTTTAGTAGTCACAAGTATGTTATTTGCTGAGTGCAAAATGGCATCTAAATTTTCAAAAGCTGTTATTTGCATTACATTATCAAACGATGTTTCCCAACATCATTTTAAGGGAACTCATTCAGTCGCAAGACCTTGTTTTGGGTGGAACAGGCTTATTGTTAAAATGCCATGCTTTATTTACATTTAAATGATGTGTTCTTACAAACTATCACAGAGAATTAAATTCAAGGTTTTCTAGTTGTGGCACACAAGGACTTTTTGCTGAGAGTAATTATGACAGCTTTGTTTCTTTCCTGTGGTCCAAATATTCTCTTTATAAACAACAATCTCTGTTTAAATGTCAAAACGCTTCCATATTTGGTTCTCGCCGCTCCGAGCCTCTCTTGACCCCCAACCCCTGCCAAGTCTTAATAGCCTTTTCTCCAACCGTAAGCAGATGGAATATTTACAGTATACCATCTCTTCCTCTGTTTCTTCAGAAGAGCATGTCCACAGTTCATTGTAAGGTCTGGCCACCTCTTATTCCGCTCCGTGAACATCCCCCTCATGCCGCAGGGCTGCAGGGTGTGTCTGAGGAGGCGGTATGAAGGGAGGTCGGCACATCTGGCCGTGTTCTGCATGGGTTGAAACTGCTGCAGAAAGGTGAGGATAAGGACATAGGCTTGTTAATATCTGGTTTTTAAAACTATAATGCTATTATTTAAGATTTTGGAATAGAAAACTTCTTTCTTCTGTGGAACACAAAAGATATTTTGAAGAAAGTTCAGCATTGGATCCCATTGACGTCCACATAGACATTTCAAAACACATTCTTTTGTGTTGCACAGAAGAATTTTCGAAATTAGATTTACTTCAAGTTTTTTCTTGAAATAAGAAATTTATTTGGGAAGCAACACAAGATATTAAGACTTGTATTCAGATAATGTATTTTTAATAAGTGTATTTTATCGTTCTGCACTGGCAGATTTTTCTTTCTTTTTTTTAAGTATAAACAATTTAAAAAACAACAAGTGTAAAATATCTGCTGTAAGACTGGAAGACACAATAGACACAAAAAGCAAGTCTTCATATCTTATGCAATGTTGCTTCTCCACTAAATATATCTTTTTTTAATGGTTTTGAGATATTATTTTTTTTACCAGAAAACAAGTAAAAAAACAAATAATTAAAAACATTAAAAAGTCTTTTTTTTGCATAATGAAATCTACATGCAGCAACACAGTTGAAGAGTAAAAGAAAGGAGAGGATAAACATAATTTGTAAATGTTGCTAACCAGATTCAATCTCACATTTCAAGTGCCAGGGCTCAATGGCTACATCCATAAAGCAGCATACATTTTGTGTTTCGCTCTACAGCATTCAAAGCCATTGCTGGTTAATTAAGATTTGACAGATGATCTCGCACCTCCATTAGACTCGTCTATTAATTAGTGTCAGTTGTGGTAAGACTTTAGAAAGTTATGGACACCACTACGTTTGGTATTTAATTTATTACAGGTGATATTCAGGGTTATCTTGAGAATAGAAAAGCTGCTTGACTGGTCATTTGTTCATACAGATAGATATGAAATCTTTTAACAATTCCAGGGTTTTCAGAAGCAGAAGTTGTCATAGTTGGGTAAACTTCTACAAAACGTCCAACAAAAAAAATATGAAGAGATTGATTACATTAGTCAGAAAAGAGAATGATATCAAATTTGACATTACTCCCTTCTTAAAAATGAAAACATAAAAAAAATAAAAAAATTGCTAGATTTACACTCCTAAACATAAAGGTTTCAAAAGGAGGGGTTTGTAGTATGTCACAGAAGAACCATTTTGGGTTCCCCAAAGAATTTTTCAGGGATCAGTTCTTAAAATCATATTTCTTTTTCTTAGTGTGAAGAACATTTCAATAATCTAAAGAAACTTTCCACTATAAAGAAGCTTGTGTACATTTGAAAGCTTCCATAGATGTTAAAATTTCTTCATGGAACCATAGATGCCAATAAAGATCCTTCATTTTTAAGAATGTATTAAAGAATATGTTTTATGTATGTTTTAAGAATGTTGTTGAAGGGATAGTTCACCCAAAAATGAAAATTCTGTCATTAATTACCAACCCTCATGTCATTCCAAATTAGCAAGACCTTCATTCATTTTCAGAACACAAATTAAGCTATTTTTAATGAAATTTGAGAGCTTTCTGACCCTGCATAGACAGCAACACTACTACTTTCAAGGCCCAGAAAGGTAGTAAGGACATCTTTCGGGTTTGTAACAACATGAGGGTGAGTAATTAATGACAGAGTTTTCATTTTTGGGTGAACTAACCCTTTAACTGTGGAAATGTGTCATCACAGTCTGTGAAAAGGGTTTATAGTATGAACAAGAGAGTCAAACCAGCTTGGAATCCCAAAACACTAGCTGTGTGAATGCAGCCAGTGTGTTGTAGCATGTGCTCTCTCTGCTAAGCCACGATTCAAGCAATTTTAACACAAATACATTGTGTGCTTAGAGTTCAGGCGAAATTTTGTGTTCAGGATACCCTTTTTCTTAAGGTGCTGCTCAAGGCGAGGTGAGAGTAATGCCTTTGGAGGCAGATAATACCCTGACACTGCGCTCCCAACACTTTCCATTACAACATCAAAGAGGTATAGATCATGTAAACACAGAGCACATTACATCAAAGCAGAAGACTTCATGTTTATACCCCCTGACTCCCTCTTCCTCTCTCTTTTCAAACACCTGCATTTACTCTGCAAATAGAGCCAGTCGTGGTTACTTTGTTTTTCCACTCTCCTCGGCTCGGAAAGCTGTGCTCTGGCTTCTGGGGAAATGTTCTCTTTGTTCCCAGCCAGAAGACGACGAAACTCCTCCAAGTGCATTTATTAATATTATCCACCAGAACACGTAACGCATGTGCGGAAGCATATAAAATACCACATGCACCTGGGAACAGATGTACACGTGTTCCATATATTAAAGTCCAAGATAAACATATGCCGCAAAGCTGGAGCCAGTGGATTCATATACTATCAGGATGTTCCGCCGGTGGAATGGGATCATATCTTCAAAGCTGGTCCAGATTGACATTCAGCTACATCCGAGAGAGTGTGTGATAAGCTGGCAAATGAGACTGCGAGAAGCATGCGATTCAGAAGAAAACACGTACGCAAACTTGACATCCCGCAAAACTAGGTGCGATGTGTTTGCGAAAGACAACAGGGTAACATGTATCACCAGCTGAGGATTTGTACAAAGAGCCAATTGTTAACAACTAATTACAGACGCTCACCGCGATCATAAATTAATAGCATTCCAAGGGGCAGAATTAATCCTAACGGAAAAAAGCAGCTTAAAATGGTACCAAACCTAAAGAAATGTGCAAATAGACACTGTTTGCGCTAATCCACTCAAATCTGTGATATTGATTCAAAAGCATTTTTCTCTTCTTTATGACAAACCATTTCATTAGACCACTGTATCGTTAAGAGGCTTAATATGCTGTTTCCTTGCTGGCTGTCTTCACTGTGTTTGGTGCGTGGGTAAAAAAAATGAGCATGATAGACATTAAAGCAGAGCTCTATCACTGTTGGCCATGTCGGTTTGACGAGAGCCTCACCGCAGATCCACACAGATGTAATCCCACTAAACAACCTGATGGCAGATAGCCTAGAAGATAGAAAACAAGCATCTGCTAGAGGAGTAAACAGCACGGCAGGGAAAGAGGTGAAACGTGGCTGGGAGCATGTACACAGACATTAAACATATCTCTGAGAAAGAGAGAAGAGACACAGAAAGAGAGATCTCAAATGCAAGATGACTAATTCAAACACCAACTACTTTGATATGCAAGTTAAGACATGTTAGGACATGTCATATTGTTCTTGTTTTCTCTGTGGTAATTGCTGTGGATGACAGTGTGTGATGTGCATGACTGCAGTGTCAAGGTAAAATCACTGGTACTAGCTCAACTAGTGCAAATATCAATGCCACGGGTTTGATTTCAATGGAATAGGTATAACAAATCTGTTAAGAGCTTTTCACACAGGAAGCATTCTTGTGAAATTTAACAGATGCAGGGAAAGTCACAAGGAAGTTGACAAAACAGTAATATGTGTTGAAAAGGTTGAAACATCTGTTTAGTACTTTTACCTATGAAAAAGCAATGATTGAAAAAAAAATTGCGGACAGATTGCAAAAATTATTCCTTAATGAATGGCTCATATGTTTTGGCTAAAGCAAAGTTTCCTATGAGGGAGGGAACTGCAGGAGGTTCATGACAAAAAATAATTCATGATATTAGAGAACTACGTAATTAATCAAAATAAAAAAAACAAATTGCAATTATGGTTTAGAACAATTAACAAACTTAATTGCAGAAGTTTGGCTGATGTTTCAGACCAAAGAGTGGCACTGTGTTCATTTACACACCAGCAGCTCATGATCCGATGGTTTCAGTGTCACTTGGAAATGAATCATTCCTCAGGATCTCTTTATTTGCACATTTGTACAGTTTCAAACATTTTTGTTAGAAAAGTTTTCTTTATTTTACCAGATTTGAAATGAAAATTAAACTATTTTACATAGTACTGTAAAATAATATACTTATTATAAAATAATTATTGTAATTTTTCAGCACTTAGCATTCTATCAGTACAATAGTAATATATTTGTGTCTTCTTTTCTATAATTAAAGGTAATAATTTACCTTAGGTTATTTATATTAATTAATACAACTTATGTTAACTTATGTTACTTATGTATTAGTACACGTGAAAATTAAAAATAATATTAAGGAAATAAATAAATAAACCCTTCAAATCTGAATAGCAATGACCTGCAAGCCAAATATAAAACTATGCTTTTCAAGAATAATGTGGTGTTTTACTCTCAAAAATAACATTCTCCAACACTGGACGTTGAGGACACAGCGTAACTGAAGTTATTTTGTCTGTACTCAAGCTACTCTCAAAGTTGCCCGATGCCTAAAGCACAAAGTCACGACATACAGAATTCATAAGTCGCTTCTTTCTAGTCTGATACTCTCCTGTCTGTCCTACAATCTACAAACAGTTTCTGCCCTGTTAGCTCTTCCAGAGGGGAACCAAGGTGGGTCATGTCCTGAACCCCGGCTGGAGAGGGTCAGGCTTCTGCTTGACACCCCAAGCATCAAAGCATTACAGCTGAAGTCCAAAAGAGCACAATAGTTTTAATGCATATTTTACAAAGCGGAACATAAATAATATAAAAAGGGATGGAATTTGTATTGAATTTACAGAGCTTAAAGTTTAGGGTGAAATGTCAGAAGAGATGTCTGGAAAAAAAAAAAAGCAAATCTCCCTCTGCCTGTTTTCCCGCTGCCCCCTGTCTTTACTGACATGTTTTACCAACCTTTACAGGGCATCTATGCACTGACTACCCAGCTTACATCTAGACTAGCTCTTCTTTAATTAACTCACAGGATGTTCTGTTTGACCCGCTGTGCTCCGGAGGGGATGACGGCTCATATTGCACCAGAGTCGGCAATTGTCACCGAAAAAGGTTCATTCCTTCCTCTCTCTAAATTAAGCCATCTCTATTTTTCTTCAAATTATTCCATTCCATCTAAAACCTACCTGGCCCCTCCCCCTCGTAACAGAAACCCCTCCCTTGTACCCTATTCCTTATGCTCATTAAACTATAATGTGGTTTTAATTAGCTCATCACCTCTGGAATAGATCTGTGGAGATGATTTTCTCCTCCCAGAGGAAAACTGCACTGCTCAAAGGGTCTTTATAGCACAGGAGACTTTAAAGATGTGTTTCATATGAGTAGCAACATTGATGTTTCTCCTACGATTCCTATGAGAAATATAATCACTTGCATCTTTCATTGGCTGGATAAACAGACAGCCCATCCCATATTATACAACTGGTTAAGGCATAAGCTAATGTGCATTTTAAATATATAAAAATACACACTTCACATTTAAAGGAATATTACGTTCAGTACAAGTGAAGTTCATTTGATGGCATTTGTTGCATAATGTTTATTACCACAAAATAATTATGATTTCGTCAATTACATTTTAAAGAAACACTCCACTTTTTTTGAAAATAGGCTCATTTTACAACTCCCAAGATGAGTTTTACTGTTTTTGAATCCATTCAGCCGATCTCCGGGTCTGGCGGTAGCACTTTTAGCTTAATTTAGCATAGATCATTGAATCGGATTAGACCGTTAGCATCTCGCTCAAAAATGTCCAAAGAGTTTCGATAATTTTCCTATTTAAAACTTGACTCTTCTGTAGTTACATCGTGTACTAAGACCAACGGAAAATGAAAAGTTGCAATTTTCTAGGCCGATATGGCTAGGAACTATACTCTCATTCTGGCGTAATAATCAAGGAACTTTGCTGCCGTACCATGGGTGCAGCAGGCGCAATGATATTACGCAGCGCCTGAAAGTAGTCCCCGGCTATATCATTTCAGGCGCTGCGTAATATCATTGCTCCTGCTGCACCCATAGTTCCTAGCCATAGTTCCTAGAAAATCGCAACTTTTCATTTTCCGTCGGTCTTAGTACACGATGTAACTACAGAAGAGCCAAGTTTTAAATAGGAAAATTATCGAAACTCTTTGGACATTTTTGAGCGAGATGCTAACGGTCTAATCTGATTCAATGATCTATGCTAAGCTAAGCAAAAAGTGCTACTGCCAGACCCGGAGATTGGCTGAATGGATTCAAAAACGGTAAAACTCAACTGTTTAACTCTAGGGGAGTTGTAAAATGAGCATATTTTCAAAAAAGTGGAGTGTTCCTTTAAGAGAAAAATGTGCCACTTGCAGTTTTATAAAAGCACTTACAATAATTTAAACTTTTATATTATCTAACCCTGTAAAGCCTGACATATGGAATAATAGTAAAAAATCTATTTTTAAAATGGAATTGTTTATTGAAAAATAATACTAAAACAAATCTGTTAAAAAGGCATACAGTATTTGTTGTTTTGAATATCATATTTAGTCAGACTTTTATGGCTCATATAGTATGATATACTGTATGACAATATGGAGCATGGAGAAAATGAAGAAAAAAAAACACTTCAATTTTATTCAAAGGCTCAAACTGAGCAAAAATATGTTTTTGGTGCAGTTTCTAAGATTTACACAGCCAAAAAAGTCAGATGAAATAGCTTGTAATGTAAATCTTTATACATACTATTTGCATACAAAATCAGTTGTTACTCTATGTTTCCTAATAATATGTCTTAGTAATATTTTTATGTAAGAGAAGTTTAAGAGTTTTATGATCAAAGCTGTTTTTTAATTTTTTTATTTTGGGGGTCAAAAATATATTGCAATTAAATACAATGATGATTGAGAGATGAACAAATATATGTTCCTCAAAAGCCTGATGGATCATATTTGATACATTTTAACATGATTTTCCTACAAAATAATGTGTGGATAATCAAGTAATCTGAAGTCACTTCAGTCTAGTAAGTGTTTTTCTTGAAATATTACTAACAATATAGAAGTTATTCTTATATTACTTTCACAAAAATCTGCATATAAATCACAGCAAAATAACATGTGAACTACAACCTGAAGGCAGATATTTTAAATTATACTAAAAGGTCTTTTATTAAATATAAAAGTATAAACTATCAATCAGATGAGAGAAGGCATATATTAGATTATGTACAATGTTTTTTTTTTCATATTGATAATAAGATGTGTAAATGATTGGCGTTTATGGTGTTATGCTGTCATGGCAACAAAGTTAGAAAAGTTTAGTAATCGATTAATTGAAGTTAATACACACTTTTTATATCTTGTGACTATATTATTGCAACAGAGTATTTTATATGGATTGGCCCCATTCACTTCCACTGTAAGTCCTTCACTGTAACACAGATTTTTCTTCTTTTCTTTTAAGAAAAGAAGGTACAGTACAAGTGAGAAACAATTTCTCTGCCAATCAATATTATGTCAGAAATGCTGTATATTCCCAGAATATTCCTTTAAGTGAAAGTATCTCTCCTTTCCATTGAATCTGATTGCTGTCTAGGAGAAGTAATTGAGATATTAAGATCCCAATTGTGATTTTTCTTTCTCATGGGCTTTTTTTCCCCCTCCTCTGTGAGTTAAATAACCACTGTACACCGCCTGAGAAAATACAAGGCCCAACCTTTCTTAATTTTTTTCCACCAAACTTATATCCGGCCCATAAACAAAAGCACCCAGAGGCAGGAAGCGTAAATAAAGTAAATTGCTAAAGGATGCCATAACATGAGGCTGTTTGAAATAGAGGGTGAAGTGACAGTCATTTAAAAGCTCATCTTGCTGGGCTGGCATGGCGTTACTCAACAAGACAAATGGCTGGACTAGTCAGCTTGCTGTAGTGACTTCACCAGCAGCCAGAGGAAACCTACCTAATAGATATTACAAAGCAAAGCGAGAAAGTTCGGCACTGCTCTGCTCACACAAGCTATTTCTTAAAAGGCCACTCATGTTTCTTTCCCTACAGTAGCTCTCCCTCTTTTAGCCATCTCGGCATACTGCGTTTTTCTCTAAAGCTTTCTTCACCTCTCCTCCCCAGCTGCCTTCAGCATCGCCTACACACAGCTGCCTCGAGCATGACTTCCCGGGCAGATGCTTCCTCTGGACACTAGAATAGAGAGAGCATATAAGTTCAATCTGCATGATACTGACAAGGACAGCGCTGTATATTTAGCTGCAGTCAAGGAGGAGGAAAATATAGAGACTTCATCTATTATGGGGAAAGGTGTTACTTCAGCTACGGGCACTTTGGCCCTGACTAAACTCGCTTAAAACAAACTTTTCACACTCTTGCTAGTTTAACTTGTTCAATAGTTCAACAGTGTATAAAGTCACACATCACAGGAGAATTTTGTCAAGTTTTTTGAAAACCAAGAATATTTCTAGCACATTTGAAATTCTGTATTGTGTTTAATGTCGATCTGAGACGGAAATGAGGATGGCAGAAATGTCGATCTGGTGTCTTGCGCATTTGGTATTCGATATTTTTAATCAAAGTAATATTACAGCGATCAAAGACTTGTTATATTTTAACTAAACCATCGTCAACTGAACCGTCGTGCTTTGTTTATGTTTGGAAGGCTACTTCACAGAGTGCGCTCTTGAAGGGTTGCCACGTCCACTTATTATAAGTGATGCTTATTAAGCGTCTTTGTGCTTGTTGTTTGGGCTCATAAAGCGATGCAGTTTATGAAGTTAATAAAGTACGCAGGTGTAGGTTGCTATATTTTGATATGTGGTGTAACGTAAAATACGTAATATATATATATTTCATTTAAAGAAATAGTTTAATTTAGCTCAAAGGGAATCATTTATGATTTTATAGGTAATTTGAACAGAATCGCTGTTTTGACGGCTGATCACTGAAGGATCCGTATAACAATCAACTCTGCACTGGATATTAAAATCCAAAATATAGTGAA
>JAFVLL020002922.1:0-23922 GCA_021397915.2 Tor tambroides | reverse complement strand
AATCCGGGTACAAGAGCAATAATCCAAACGAGGTGCAAACAGAGTCCGAACGGCAAGGCAAAGGGTAAATCCAGGAAACACGGGCAGGTATCAAACACAAGAAGATTAACAAGGCAAGGCAAAACTAAGATTATTGAAAGGGCTCCGTAATGTAGCTATCGCTAGGATAAACGCTATACAATACTCGGCGATAAGACAGAGGAAGTCCATGGCTTAAGTAGCGTGTGTGATTGGGTGATCAGTGAAATCAGCTGTGTGTGTCGTCAGTGCACTGGATGATGGGAAATGCAGTCCGATGGTGAATGGCAACAGTAATGTGGTGCAAGAGTCAATGCTGTGAGTGGGTGACCTCTGGTGGTGATTGTCCAGAAGTGCATGGACCAGATTCGTGACAGTGGGATTAATCGCGATTAATCGCGATTAATTTCAGAAAAATGTGCAATTAATTAGTTAATTTTTTTAATCGATTGACAGCACTACTTTTAAGTTGTTGCGCTTGTTATAATGTTGTAGGCCACATGATAACGTAAACATGGCAGATGATGTCCGGATTGCATTCATACTTAATGAGATTTGGCTGTAGAGTACATACTCTTTTAGCGCTCCTTATAAAAAAACATGTTTCTTTCTGCACTGGCTGGCATTGTTCATTGGTCAGGAATCGACCAATAAAACGTCTTCATTCGCACCCCAGCCCCGCCCCCGGCTCTGCTGTCTCACGTCTGCATTTATAAGTGCACAAGTGAGTTTTGCAACAGGAATAACGCAAAAGGAGTAGCAAAAGTCAAAGTGCTAGGCTTTGAAGTTGTACTGCCAGATCTGAGAGGTTGTAAGTGCTGACTTGAGGTTGTACAGCAAAACTGAAGTAAAGTGTAACAGTAAATATGTTGTACACATTTGTGTGTGTCATTTTGTTTAGGTGAATGTCATTTTACACGTTTGTAGCTATTAATATGCAACTTCGAATTCAAAACACAGGTGTTCTGATTATTGTCTGTGTGTGCAAATCGAAAGATTCAGGTTTTCAGATCAGAACTGAGAGAGTAAATTTCAACTTACAAATACATATATTAATATGACAAGTTCTCACATTCAAATCAGCCTCTAGGGTTTAGCTACTGATTTACCTTCATAAGTATGCCATGTCTTATCATTACAGTTCCATAAGTGCCACCTGCTGGCAGAGAGTGAATCTGCGTTCTAATTCAGCCTGTCTGCTGTTTTGTTTTGTGCAGATGTTTTATGTAGAATAGTTTCACAAAACTAAAGTCAGACCATTTTGTTTTTGCTTCAAATTTCGAAATTATACAATGCAATTTAGATTAAAAACTGCTGATGTATGCAGTTGTGTTTAAAATACTGTGGTTGCCTCTAATTTTAAACTGAAAAAGCACAGACAAAGCCTTAATTTGTTTATATGAGATTTCTTTCATTTGTGTTATTCATTTGATTGACTGGGATTTGTTTTAAAATTTCAATTTAGTTTTGTTATTTGACATATTTCAATTTTACAAAGAAATGTGCAGCATTTTGTCTGACAATTAATAAAAGGACACCTTTCCATTTCTAATTTGTCTTAAATCTCATTTTCTTACCCTTTTTTTGAGAAATTCATATTGTGAAATTGGTATTTCAAAACCAATTTAGCCTCAATAACTAGCTGAAAGAACTGTTGTAGAACAAAAACTTGAGATGTGACTTGGACTCCACCTCAGAGACTTAAGACTTGACTTGGACTCCACTTTAAAGACTTGAGACTTGACTTAGAATCAACCTCAAAGACTTGAGACTGAGCTCTACAGGCAGTTCTTTTGACCTCAGGGCTTGGTTTTTGCTCTGATATGCATTTTCAGCATTTTCATTTAGACATTTTATTAAGATGTGTGTGCCTTTCCATATCATACCCATTCAGTTGAATTTGCCACATGTTAATTTCACTCGAAGTGTAGTAACATCTACAAGCAATATGAATGCTCCTGAACTAAATTTCAACTGTCCCAGATAAGGGTATGAATACTTACGCAATGGAATCATTTAAGTTTTTTTTTTATTTTTAATAAATTTGCAAAGATGTTAAAAATCTGTTTTTTGTTTTGCCATTATGGTGTATGGAATGTAGATTGATGTGGGAAAAAAGCAATTTAAAGCAGTTTAACATAAGGCAACAATATAACAAAATGTGAAAAAATGAAGGGGTATAAGTACTTCCACAAGACACTATAACTGGAATCAACTCATGTCAACATTCACATATTTGACTCTAAGCATTAAGCTGTGTCATCAGCAGGTTATTTCCTATCGTGCCTTCAGTCAGGCAGTGGGGAGAGCATCTGCTACTAATATTTTAGTATATTAGTTTTTTTGACATACATTAGCAGTGCTATGTAGATTAGAAATGGCAGCTGATTAGCCTACTGTATACAAATTACAAAATTGCAAAAACTGTAGTTATTAACAGAGTTTATTACATTACACATTTTAGTTAATATAGTCTGATTATTTTTTTTATTAATTTTAGATGACTTTTTACTCATTTATCACACTGATTTGAATGAAATAATCTTGTTCAATATTGATAGAAAAAATGTTTGTTTAGATTAGTTAATATGTGTTTATGAATTAGTTAAACCTTTGTGTACATATTCATGAGTATTTATTCTTTGATTGCACTGCTTGCAAAACAAGTCCCAAAGTCAAAAGATTTTTGATCATGCTCTTTTTTCAAAAATGGCTTAATTATTGTATAGAAGAAGAAAGTCAACAGTTATGTTGTTTCCAGACCACTTGGGATGATCACATCCTGAGCATATGGTGACCAATAGTAGTATGGGAACGGGTATGGGACACAGAGAACTATCTCAGATAATTAGGTGTCGGGACTTCATTAACATACAGACCACAGCTGTTACGACAGGAGCAACTTCATTAGTAAACTGTAACTGTATAAAAGGTTTGAGCTTAGGATGTTCGGGGTCCATTCCGGCTCTGTTGAACCCAAAGTGTAAAACATGGACTTTGTCACTGTTTTGCTGCAATAAACATCTTCATCAAGATCTTCAATGTCCTCATCATTTTTTCGTACAGTAGCTTATGTAGTTAATTGTGCATTTACTGGTGTGACTTTAAAGGGGTCATGAACTGCCTCTGTTTTTTATTTTTTTTATTTTGCACTGTTCTCTGAGGTCCACTTATAATGTTATCAAGATTTTTACAACAAAAAACATCATAATTTAGAAGTAATACGCTATATTCTTTCCTGTTTTTGACCCCCTCATCAGAACACTCCGTTTGATTAGGCATGGCGGGTTGTAGACTCGGAAATAAACGTCCACTGCTATGATTGGCTAACACTTGTGAATGTTTGAAAGTCTACATCCTTCCCGGTTGTGGCTAGAAGGGATACAGCTAAAACCGGAAGCTAACAATAAATGACATTTTCTGCCTATTAGGTTGTGTTTTATTAATGCCTACACCTACCCCAACCCTAAACCTACCCTTTACAATAATGCAAAAACAGTAATTATTGTTGTACAGTGTGATAAAAATTACGCTATATTGATGTGCACATGCCCAGTAGACGAATCTGTATACAATCTAGCCTTAACCATCCTTCACAGATGGACGCTGCTGTGATTTATGTCAAAAACAAGAAAAAATACTCATATCAAATGATCTGTTTAACAGACAAAATAATATGATCACATAATCACATAAAAAAGTTACTCACACTTGTGTGTTGCAACATTACTGTTGGATCGAATAGAGCTGACACAAGATCATCTATTAGTTTCAATATTTCTGAAAATCCCGTGTTGAATTGTGGCTTGTTTGTAAACAAATCCGCGGTAAAATGAAGTGAACAAAGGTCAGAGTTCTTACATTGTTCGGTTCCGGTTGCAGAGTCCCCACAGCAGGGTGACTGTGAGGCGGCATAGTCGCAGGACAAAACACTGCTCTTCTGTTCTGATTAAAACATTAAACAGGTTCTCCCCACTCAGTGACGCCCCCACTGAGAAACCTGATGAAAGTGCCCTAGTTATGGGTGATTCTATTGTACGGAATGTGAAAATAGAGACACCGGCCACCAGGTGTGTAAAGTTGCAAGTATGATGTCGGAAACTGTAATAGGCTCTGGTCCCCTCCCTGCTTACTGTGGTGACAAGATACATAGCATATTCTTGTCACTAAATGGCTGGATGTCTAAGTGGTGCCCGCAGAATAACATATGTTTCATAGAAAATTGGACGAGTTTTTGGGGCAGACCTGACCTGTTGAAAAGAAATGGTCTTCATCCCTAAAGAAGTGGTGCCGCTCTTCTCTTGAGAAATACGGCACATAGTCTTAGACTAGGGATCTCCAACCCTGCTCCTGGAGAGCTACTATCCTGCAGACTTCAGTTTCAACCCTGCTCCAACACACCTGTCTGTAATTAGCAAGTAGCCCTGAACACCTTGATTAGCTGGTTCAGGTGTGTTTTGGGGGGTATGAGGTGACATCTGCATTACGGTAGCTCTCCAGGAGCAGGGTTGGAGGCCCCTGTCTTAGAGTTTGTACTTGCCTAACTGGGGCCCAGGTCAGGAAGTAGACAGACTTGCTAAACCGACCATCTCCTAGCAGCCTCGCATCACAGAAGTCAGTTGATTCTCAGTACATAGAGACTCTTTCACCTAGATATCATACTAAAGAGTATAGTGTCTGTTCCCTGAACTAGAAAATACAAAAAACGTCCAAACCAATTTAAGGTGTAAGGGAAACAGATCAATTTAGCTCAAAGGGAATCATTTATGATTTTATAGGGAATTTGAACAGAATCACTGTTTTACGGCTGATCACTGAGTCGGCCAGCGATTCATTGAACGAGCCGTACAACATCAACTCTGCATGGATATTAATATCCAAAATATAGTGAAAACACTATTAATTAGCACAGTAACAAGATCGGCAGTTTAAGACATTAACTTGTAAGCACAAAACACAAGATACTTCTCTTTTCAATATAAATAAAACTTTAATGGGAAAAACCTAAGACATACAAACTAATCTAACATATACGCACTCATACATTCACACAAGTTGCAGAAAGAGAGAAAGTCAGGAGAGAACGAGTTTAGGAGAGTGAAAATGTGAAATCCCAAGTTTACAGCAATATGTGCAATTGCTTAGACCTGAACAACCATCAATCAATTAATTAACCCTTGCATTGAGTTTCTCAATGAGGCTATTAATTAAATATTAAATGCACAGTTCAGCTAGAATCTGGAGGTTTAACTTGCATTGCCTTTGTGTTAAGGGAAGTCCTTTTGTGTAGCATCCTGCAGAAAGGGGTTTCCCAAGGTTGTTTATTGGCCTGAAGTTCAGTTGTCGTTGAAGTGATGTCTTGGGAAGCCAGTGGTTGGGTGTTGGCTGAAGAATGATGCGGAGTTGTGGGCTAGTTGAAATTTTGAGGCACGGAGATGCGCGTTGCGGCAAAACTAACTCAGAACACAAAACTCTCAACGGAAAGAAAAGAAACTAAAGTAAAAGAAAGAAGCTGGATGAGACTAGATGACATTTCTCCTCATGGTTTTGGATTAGTAGCTGGCATGTAAGCCAGAGCACGCTCAAAGAGCGCTAAAAAAACAGCGACCAAAGGAACGGCAATAAAACAATGGCAAGAAGCACAGCATGGCTAAAAGTACAAAGCAAAAAGGCAAAATTTGATGGTGTCCTGAGTATTTAAACTGGGCTGTTGGACACATCCCAAATGGTGTCCTTGACCAATTAGAAATGGTCTTTGCTTGGGGTATTGCTATGTTTCCCCTCCCACTTCATAAATCAACATGTAATCTAACCAGTCACATGGTCCGAATTTTCCTGCTCTTGCAGAGTATAATTTTGGACATAATTTCTATAACAAGAATATAATACCTTTTACAAAGTATTGATTGATAGAAACGTTTAAAGCATGAATTTTCAAACTCATACATACCCAACATGAATATAATCCTATGAACTATTCAATAGTTATTCAAAATATATGCACAATAAGTGATTAAAACATGATAGAGTTAAATGTGTGGGTTACATACATAATATGGAGTTATGCATAAAAATGAGTAGTTGCTCATTTAGGTGCAGATATACATGTAACAGCAGTTTCTGTGCCATTCTGTAAAGTGAGGATGTTCTTTGTGAAGACCAAAAGGTCAAAAGGTTTTAGAAGGAATTTCAGTCTGGTCTTTGTCTTGGGTGGGGGAAACCCACCCAACAAGGTCTCTACTAATGATCTTTCTCCTGTGATGGTCATGATGTGCTGTGTCTTTGACCATTAATCTTGGTTACTTGCCCCAAAATTGACAATCTCCTTCCTGAGTTGGGATTATCAATAAGTATTATTTTGTTTTAATGCTGTGAGCTGCTCAAAGCTGCTAGTTGGTTAGGCTCATTTCAGACTTGTGGCGCCAGGGTATTGTGGGCAGATTTATGACATCCTGTTGTCCTGTGGAATTTGGCTCTTTGGTTGTTCAACACCAATCTGATCGAATCTTGAATTGTCTGATTCACTCTGATACCCTACAAAGGGTTACAATTTAATTGATGTTCAACAAATAAAAAACATATATAATACATATAAACAAATGATAAAGCTTGGCTTAATAAATATTATATCCCTTTCTACGAAAGCACTCTTTGTAAATGATATGATCGCAGATCATAACCTAGGTGTGCTCTCTACGAAAGCACTCTTTGTAAATGATATGATCACAGATCATAACCT
The DNA here is from genome assembly GCA_021397915.2 of Tor tambroides. Classification (NCBI taxonomy): domain Eukaryota; kingdom Metazoa; phylum Chordata; class Actinopteri; order Cypriniformes; family Cyprinidae; genus Tor; species Tor tambroides. The sequence goes on along the minus strand of JAFVLL020002922.1, from coordinate 17,165 downwards.
AGATGTGCTCTGTTTGACAAAAACCTGGCTAAAACTAGATGATTACATTAATTTAAATGAGTCTACCCCACAGATTTCTGTTATAAACACGAGCTGCATCCAAAAGGTAAAGGGGGAGGTGTTGCTAATTTACAGTAATATTTTCAATATTTCTCAGAGGTCTGGTTTCAGGTATGATTTGTTTGAAGTAATGGTGCTTCATATAACATTATCCAGAGAAACAAGTGTCTCTTGTGACATTTATACTGGCTACTGTATACAGGCCACCAGGGCACCATACAGACTTTATCAATGAATTTGCTGATTTTCTATCTGAGTTAGTGCTGGCTGCAGGTAAAGTCTTAACTGTTAGTCATTTTAATACCCATGTTGATAATGGAAAAGATGCATTGGGATCAGTATTTATAGACTTTCTGATCTCTATTGGGGTTAGAAAACATGTGTCAGGACCTACTCATTTTTGAAATCATACTCTAGATTTAATACTAGAGTCCCTTTCAAGGAAAGTCTGTTCACTTGGCAGCCATATTTGCAATGCCTCCGGGCAGCTCAAACAAGACCAAGTCCTTTCTAAATGAATGGGGGAATCCTGAAATCTCAAAAACTGCTTGCTGAACTTGCAATTAAATTATATAAATCAGCAACAAAATCTGAAATGAAATGCCCCATGAATGTTGTTTCTTATGCTCAAATAGCGTTTAAAAAGCTTATTTTTCAGGCTAGACCAGCCAGTGCGCATGCTGGTCATTGGCTGGTCTAGTCTCAGGTTTCTATGGGAACCGGAGCTTCTAATGGCTGCTGCAGTGACGCAATGACTTTACCAATCAGAGACTGACTCTTTCATTTAGAACGTGGGACTATTCCGCCATATTGTGCGTTGCAGTTTCTCCCATTCATAAGTATAGGAGTGAACTGTCTTTATATTTCTATAGTCTTTGTTTAATACTGTCACATGGAAATGTTAATGGCATTGAAATGACATTGAAATTCTGCAGCAGAGTGATAATATCTCAGATCACTATCTAGTCTCTTGTCTACTCCGTATAGCTAAAGCTGTAAATTCACCTCCTTGTTACAAATATGGTAGAACCATTAAAAACTGCTTTGTAATTAATCTTCCTCACTTCCTGTCTCAATTCCTCATCATATCCAATAGCTCAGAAAAACTCAATGATATAACATAAATTATGGACTCTCTCTTTTCTAGCATGTTAGATATGGTTGCTTTAAGGAAAGATTAAGGAAAACAGTCTGACAACGTGGTATAACGAGCACACTCGCTCCCTAAAAAGAGCAGCCCAGAAAATGGAGTGCTGCTGGAAGAAAACAAAACTAGAGGTATTTCGAATTGCATGGAGAGAAAGTACTTTTTCCTACAGAAAAGCCTTAAAAACTGCTAGATCTGATTACTTTTTGACTCTTTTAGAAGAAATCAAACATAACCTCAGTTACTTATTCAATATAGTAGCTAAATTAATGAAAAATAAAGCATCAACAGGTGTTGACATTTCCCAACAGCACAGCAGTAATGATTTTATGAACAACTAGACTGTATTTCCTTCGCCAGCTGAGGAAGTTCAATGTGCCACAGGAGCTGCTCACACAGTTCTACTCAGCCATCATTGAGTCTGTCCTGTGTTCATCTATAACTGTTTGGTTTGGCTCAGTTACCCACCCATATCCCACCTGAACAACACATAACACATCTCAGAACTTTACATCTGTAAATAACTTATCAAAACTTTCATCTGTTAATAGCACCTACGTACATTCACAATTCTGTCTATTGGCTTTCTTTTTCTCTATATTTTATTACTATATTGTTATTCATAATTTATTGTCTGTTCTCTTTATAATTAGTGTTTGTATTACCTAAATTATAATAAATACAGACATACATATATAAATTATATGTATGTCTGTACTGGAATATCCTGACACCAAGACGAATTCCTTGTGTGTGTAAACACAATTAGCAATAAAGCTTTTTCTGATTCTGAATCTGAATGTGGCTTGGACACTAGGGTTACATCCCTACTCTTGATGAGAAATGCCTTGGGATTTTTAGTGACCACACAAAGTCAGGACCTCAGTTTAACATCTCATCCAAAGGGCGGTGCTTGTTTCAGTATAGTGTCTATTGTGGCTAATCTTTAAAACTTCCTTTAGCCCCTTGAGGTTAGCGGGGGAGTCTCCCGATACACATGTCCATTAAGTACGCACAAAGATGTGATTGTAACAACAAAATTACAGGGTTTATTGTTTGCAATTGTTTTTTCAAAAAAAAAAAAAAAAAAACTTCCAAGAATGTGAAAATTCGAAGATTTGAAGAAACTGTGACTCTCCACCTTCTAACCTAATCCTGCCAGACGATACTAATGGACTATTATGATCTGCACTTTCGCACCGTAGCGACGAGTAGGAGGAGCAACTAAATTCACGTGACAGGTTAGCCCAATGATCAAACATCAAACAGAAAATTTCCTCATATACTTAAATAATAATGTTTGAAATATATCCTGGCCCCTAATTGTTAAAGCCAAAGGCAGAACAATTACCAAACAAAAAAATATTATTTGGAGCCAAAATACACTAGATACAATCTTGCCATATGTTCAATATATCAAACCATGACTGATGGTCAGGACTGGTCCTCTTCGACATAGGAACCGCCGAATGGCATTGATACAAGAGTCTGTGTCTAATGTACTTGCCACTTCAAGATGAATAGCTCGGCTTGTCAGGCAGGTGAATATGACTCCCCATCTTTTCACGTGAGAGCGACCTCTTTTAACTTCTATAGGTCCGAAATAGTCAATACCTACATGTGAGAAAGGTGGTAGATCAAGAGCAACACGATCCTCTGGTAGGTCAGCCATTTTCTGTTCTCCAGCTTTGGCCTGCATTCATCTACAAAAGACCCATGATTTTATTTTCTAGCAGAGGAGTTGATAGATAGTAACCAGAACCTCTGACCCAATTTTGAGAGCATGTGATTTCGCCCTGAGTGTCCAACTTTTTGATAGATGTCACACACGATCAGTTTGGATACGTGTGAATCTTTGGGCAAGATAATTGGGTTCTTTAGACTCACCGGCAATGCTGCTTTAGTCTTCCTCCAATCCTCAAAATGACCTCATCAATGATTGGATCCAGTTTGTATATGGAGTTATCTGATATGATATGTTTGCTTTCTCTCAAGAGTGTAAGCACTGAATCAAAATAGCACTGTTGTTCATGATTGACTTGTCAGCTTCATCCAAATTTTCTGGGGTTAATCCTTATTGTTCAATTTGCCACTTGGAATCTGTAATAAGAGCTTTGTCTTTCTGAATTCGAAGCATCAGGAGACCTTTGAGCCTTAGCCACCACGCAATAGCTCTCAATAATTTGCTCCATGAAGAGTAATACTCAATTCTATCATGACAATTCTCAGAAGATTTCAGCATGGTAATGGATATGACAATGTTAATGTATTTGGTCTTGGCTGCTGCTGCTGAATTGCTGCTGCTGCTGGTTATTGCTGTAGTTGTAGATTATTGCTGCTGCTGCTGCTGCTGCTGCAGCAAGAAAGTACAGGAACTTGTTACTGCCAGTGCATATTGGCGATATGGTGCTGTGAGTATTTAAGACATACTGCTGCTGCACAAATAGCATATAAAATAACCCGTAGCAGATCTATACAGGTGAAGCTGGGGAAGATGGAAGGTTTCAGAGGAACTCTGAAAGCGTGCTGCAAAATGCTCAAGTGGATGCTGTCACGACCCCGAAGTGGTCTAGGGGTACTGTGGTCTAACATTTAAAAATAGACATTAAAAATACACATACATACATGCAATGTGCGGGACAAAGATCCAAGAAACCAGAAGATTATAATGCAACAGAGTGATTTATTGTGTGAATACGAGGTAAAATAAAGGTTTGATGGTGAAACAAAAAAAAGTGGTGTATGTGTACAGTATTTATAGCATTTACATGAACAGTAATACACAAGACAGAGGGAACGGGAAGAAGGGACGTGGGCGGCACTAAATCAAAGAAAATAACAAAACCAAAAACTTTCTTACCTGCCCGCTTCTTCCCGGCCTTGTAATATATAATGCGTGTTCAAATATGTTACAGTAGGGGGGAGAGGGAACAAAAATATGTATCAGAGGCAAACGTACATGTAGGGCAAGCAATACAAACAAAAGAGGATACAATAATTAAACAGAATAGCAGCAAAATGATGAGCACAAAACAGCAACAACATGGGGTCTTGTGGGTGGTCTGGCGTGCTCTTTTATCTGGCGTGGTCTTGTCCGATTGGAAACTGCAGGTGACAGGACCAATGACCGGTAACTAAGAAAGTGAAAGTAAACAAGAGAAAAGACAGAGAGAAATATATGACACAGCACGAACACCCCCACCCATAAGAACAAACATATATGACAATATTGTTTGTTAAATCCCAAAACCACAGCACAAACCAGAGTTCAACTAAACACGTCTAGAAAGAACACCCGATACTACATTTTCTGTTCCTTTCTTGTGGCAAATTTTCAGATTATAATTTTGCACGATCAGGGCCCAGCGCATGAGGTGCTGATTCTGATTGTACATGTAAGAGAGGAAAACTAACGGATTGTGATCTGTATAAACAGTAACAGGAAGAGAACTAGAACCAATGTAAACTTCAAAATATTGTAGTGCCAACAGCAACGCAAGAGCTTCATTTTCAGTGGTTGAATAGTTGAGTTGGTGTTTATTAAATTTCTGGGGAAAATAACATACAGGATGTTCAACGCCGTTTCAGTCTTCCTGGAGGAGTACGGCACCAGCATCTACGGCACTCGCATCGACCTCCAGGGGACAAACCACACTGGAAAAATTCTGACAAAAACTGAGATAGTACCTAGCCATGCCTAAAAATCGGTGCAAGTCTGGTGTTGGGAACAGGAAACTCGGCTATGGTGGAAACTCTGGCAGCAACGGGACGAACTTGACCTTGGCCAACTTCTTTACCGAGGTAGGTATCTGTTGCTCGAGCAAATTTACATTTGGCCAAATTTAGGGTTGGTGTAGCTTTGGCAAGCCCTTCAAAGACGGTGTGCAACAAAGAAATGTGTTCTGACCACTCAGATGAGTACACTACTAAGTCATCCAGATATGCGTTACAATTCGGGACACCTGCCAATACTGTATTAACTAACCTCTGAAAAGTAGCAGGCGTGTTGTGCAGCCCAAAGGCCATAACCTTATATTGCATGAAGTGATCAGGTGTTACGAAGGCAGAAATATCTGAAGCTTGAGGCGTTAATGGAACATGCCAGTAACCTAATGCCAGTAAATCTAATTTAGTGACGAAGTTGGCGGACACGAGGTTGTCAATGCAATCCTCCATACGAGGAAGAGGGAAGCAATCAGGTACTGTCACAGAGTTAACCTTTCAGTAATCTGTGCAAAAATGGAATGTTCCGTCTGGTTTGGGTACAAGAACACACAGCGAACTCCATGGACTACAACTAGGAGTTGTTTCCTCATGATAGCTCGTTTATTTGGATTCACGCAGTAGGCAAGTTGTTTGATGGGGGAGAATTATTAACATTTATATCATGTTGTAACACTGAAGTCTGTGTAGGGGTGTCATTGAAGAGAGTGGGAAAATTGTAAATTAACTGGATAATATCCTGTCGTTGCGATTCAGATAGGTGAGAGAGATATGAAGGCAATTCCTTCAACATTTCTGAATTGCTTAGCCTGGCGCACTGTTGAGGGGCATAGCGCAACACAAGACCATCCTCATCAGCACCAGATACTCAAGCAGAAGATGTATCCTCGCTAACTACTGCAACAGAAGAAACAACAGGTGTGGATGTTTTCTCAGTAGTTTTACCTTGTGGATTTTCTCTACGATGATATGCTTTCAACATGTTTACGTGACAGTCTTAGAACTTGCCTCAATTTCCAATATGTTTTCTTTTAGGACTTGAGTGGTCCTCGAACAGTATGCCCGAAAACAAGCTCAGCTGGACTGAACCCGAGCGACTCTTGCACCGTTTCGCGCACTGTAAACAGCACCAATGGGACGCCTTCATCCCAATCTCTACTTGTGTCTGCACAGTACTTCCTTAACATGGACTTAAGCATCTGGTGAAATCGTTCAAGTGCACCTTGACTCTCCGGATGATAGGCGCTTGTAACTCTGTGGGTGATGGAAAGTGATTTTAAGACCCGATTAAAAATCTTAGACATAAAATTTGTTCCTTGGTCAGTTTGTACAATTTTTGGTAAGCCAAATGTAGAGAAAAATTTGACCAATGCCTTGATCACAGGAGCAGTAATTTTGCGAAGTGGAATTGCCTCAGGGAACCGAGTAGCAGTACACATGATCGTTAACAGAAACTGATTCCCTGACTTTGTTTTAGTGAGCAGGCCTACACAATCGATGATAACATGTTTGAAGGGCTCTCCAATAACTGGAATAGGAGAGAGGGGACCCAGAAGAATAACCTGATTTGGTTTTCCCATGCACCGGCAAGTATGACAAATTCAGCAAAATTCCACAACATCCCTCTTTAACCCAGGCCAAAAGAAATGTCTAAGGATTCTATTGTATGTTTTTGTGATACCCAGATGACCTGACAACACATGATCGTGTACCAGACACAGTACATGCTGACGATAGACAGAATGAATGACAATCATGTACACAACACAACACAAGGTGGCAAGACGGCCTTGGCCTCGGACTCCGGCTCAGCCTCGGCATCTGTCTCGCTCTGGCCTTCATTCGACATACCGGCACTAAGCAGCTGCACGTCAGCGCCAAGAGGCCCGGTCTCTCCAGCATAAACGCCAGGCATCACAAGAATCTTTAACTCAACCAACTTTTTGAATATAGCACTCTTAATATTTTTCTTAAGAGCTTGCCTCACCACAGGAATTTTATAATGCTCCACAATCTTCAACAAATCATCTTTTCTACAACTGTCAAATTGTTCAATCGATGGATTATTAATAAACCACTGTAAATCAAACAATGCCATGCTTACTGCCAGTACCAGACACACCACAGACAGCGCAAAACTACACATTACATGCAACACTGCTTCCTTCTCAAACTACTAGGCCTATATGAAAACACAGTCACTTTGCCACCAGTACAAACAGTATGTATAGCTTTTTAATGTCATGGCGTGGGTTTTAATGATCCCAGATGAGCCCCCATAAATGTTACGACCACTAAGTGGTCTAGGTGTACTGGGGTCTAACATTTAAAAATAGACATAAAAAAAAAACATAAATACACGCAATGTGCGGGACAAAGAGCCAAGAAACCAGAAGATTATAATGCAACAGAGTGATTTATTATGTGAATACGAGGTAAAATAAAGGTTTGATGGTAAAACAAAAAAAGTGGTGTATATGTACAGTATTTACAGCATTTACATGAACAGTAATACACAAGACAGCGGGAATGGGAAGAAGGGATGTGGGCAGCACTAAATCAAAGAAAATAACAAAATCAAACACCCTCTAGCTTATAGGTACCCCCTTATCCTAACTATGAAAAGAAAATGTGAAAAGAAAAAGTCTTCAGTGTCCGAGACACCCTAACTAAACTACACTCTCTAGCCAAAGCAAAAGTACAAGGGGTGGCACTCGGCCCTAACCTAATGTATTATACAAAATCAGATACTACGTGCTGCAGTGTGTCACATGACATTTTTACCCGCCCACTTCTTCGTGGCCTCGTAACATATAACGTGTGCTCAAATATGTTACAGTAGGGGGGGAGAAGGAACAAAAATATGTATCAGAGGCAAACGTACACAAAGGGCAAGCAACACAAACAAAAGGGGATACAATAATTAAACAGAATAGCAACAAAATGACGAGAACAATACAGCAACAACATGGGGGCTTGTAGGTGGTCTGGCGTGCTCTTTTGTCTGGGGTGGTCTTGTCCGATTGGAAACTGCAGGATGGGTGACGTCAGTGGCTAATGAAGATTGACAGGTGACAGGACCAATGACTGGTAACTAAGAAAGTGAAAGTAAACAAGAGAAAAGACACACGACACAGAACGAACACGTAACAGATGCTAACCATCCATTTATATGTAAAGCAGCAAGCTCATTGGCTGTGTATACAACATGAACCAATCAGCTTGTGCCAAGTCATTTAACGCTGTGAATATCATCAGTTACTTAAGAACCCATCAGCCATCTAGAGTTTCATGAAAGAACTAGGCATGTATTCTGGTAGTTGCATCATCCTGTAGGTTCAAGCAGTTCATAGTGATCTCCCTCTTCACCTCTGTGTCACCTGGTGAGATGTGACTAAGATCTTCTGGTACTTTGGGCCATTCAGATTTTTCTTTTGTCAGGAAATGAGGACCGTATAGCCATCTGGTGGAATTCAGAAGGGATTCTATCTGTAATCCACGTGAGCTATCATCTGCTGGGTTGTCTCCAGAACATATACACCTCCACTGATGTACCTGTGAGAGGTTATGGATCACTGCAATTCTGTTGGCAACGTAAGTATGAAATCATTTCATTTGGTTATGGGTGTACTTCAGTACTACTGTACTGTCTGTCCAAAAGGTGGAATCTTTCAGTTCCATGTGAAGTTCTTCTTGCAACATTCTGTCCACTTTCACAGCAAGTGTTGCAGCTGCAAGCTCAAGTCTTGGAATGGTCATTCATTTCATGGGAACTACTCTGGCATCTCCCAGAACAAAGGTGACGTGAATATTCTTGCTTCTGTCTGCAAGTTTGAGATAACTTACTGTCCCATATCCTAGCTCACTTGTATCACAAAAGTGATGCAGTTCAGCAGTCTTTATAACACCAAAATTTTTAGGCTTCATGCACTTTTCCACTTCAAATCTGCTTAGCTGGTCTAACTCTGCAAGCCATCTTTACTAAGATGTCTTCATTACAATTGGGGTTATTTCATCCCACCCACACTTTTCATAGCAGAGCCTTTGCAGGATTTGCTTGGCCTTGAGAACAAAAGGGGATACGAACCCTAGTGGGTTAAAGATGGTTCTTGACGGCTACCTGAAAGGTAAAGACATCTTTTAAAAAAAGATATTAGTTACTAATGGATTCCAAGTGTTAGATCATGCCTCCATGCCAGATAATTAAGATCCAGCCCCAGATGCCAGATCCCATCAGAAAATATCAGTTTTGTCTGGTAACAGAACAACTCATCAGCGAAGTAGTCCAATACCCAAAACCTGTTAACAGGAGGTCTTGTCTGGTACCCAAAATACCCAAAACTCTATTAACAGTCTTCTATCAGCCAAGAAGTTAAGGAAAATGCCAGTGAAGAGCAGAAGCAGGAGACAAAGTGATGATGATAAAAAGGAGCAAAGTTTATTGAATAGTGTTAGTTGTGTATGTTTCAGTGCTCAGACTTAAATTCAACAAGTACTGTTATACCAAAAGTGCTTCAAAACAACATCCCATAAACCTTGAGTTTCCATAAACATTCCCTTGGATCTCTTATTCATGAAGACAAACTGCCCTTGAAACCTTGAAACCACACAGTCATAAGACTAAACAACAATAGAAAAATAATATAAAACAATAATAATATAATATAATGTAAATGACTAATCAATTAATGAATCAATGAAATGGGTATATAAATGACTATAATGATTATTATAAATGATTATATGATTAAATGGAAGAATAAAAAAGATTAAATAAATGATTATAATTGAATAAATGAATTAATAAATGAATATAAAAGAAAGAAAGTAAAACACAACAACAAATGTATGATTGCTTTCTTGAGGCAAAATACACACAGGCTGCATTTGATGATCCTCAGATCCTTCATTTCCCCCTCTTAATCATATGAAAACATTTGATTATGTAGACTGATTAAATGCAAGCAAAGTTCCATTATCATTATCAAAAACATATTTTTAAAGGTTCGGGTGATCAGGCAGTACTCTTCCCTTCTACATGCTCAAAAGAACAGGTCACTTCTGTCGTACCGCATACCAGCATCAGTTAGGGGAATGAGTCTGACAAAGCAAATCAACACTCTTATGGCAATGTACAAGAGTAAGATAAACACTCCTGAAAATGTAACTAAGCTTTTAAAAGATTCCAAAGTGGCCCCAATATTGATTTAAACCAAGGGTCCAACTCAAATGTTAAAAGAAACATAATCCTTAATGAAGTTTAGCTACGTGTTTATCTAGACCTTTAGCTAAATTATAGACTGCATTTCCAGTATTATATAAAAGGTATGAACAACAATCAGTTGAAATAACTTTACAGGTTTCATCATGTTTAACTCTGTGATTTGGTACAATTGGATTTCCAAAAACTCATTGTGGAAACAGTTGTGAAAACATATTCTTTACCAATTCATGTTGCATGTGCTTTCCCTTTTCTAACTTTAACAACTTTTGGCCATTTGCCATCTTTAGCATCTCTTGTTGTCTCAGCATCAGGGTTTCCATGCCCTAGTATTTACTCAAGTTGTCTGGCAGATTTATCATTTTGAAACTAGAATTGTCAATTGGAGTGCACCATTAAAAATCAAACCAGATAATGGAAATAAATGTATATACAAATTCCAAAATTATGTCACTATGACCCTCTAGCTATAGGTAAATCATTGAATTCACATCATGTCATGTTTGACCATATTTTGCAGCATGATGATAATAAACCACTCATGAATTGGCCTGATTGACCCTGTATGACAAATATATGACTTAAAAATACCCCTGTATGTACACTGTAAAAAATTACTCTGGGGGGTGTTAAATACAACCCATGAAAATCAGTTAGATTTTACTTAAGTATATTAGTTGTCAAGTAAAATATATAATAATGGGTTAATGGGTCTACCTACACTACCTATTTGTTTACAGTAATAACTGAAACACACACACACAAAAAATAATATATACCCAAAAATATTAGTTCTGGCACCTCAAAGTGCGTATGCGTCAACGTCCAGGAGGCAGTGGGGGAGCTAGAGTTTCATACATGGGGTGGCCAGGGGGTGGCCAAGGCTAATTCAGAGGGTCCATAGACCATGACAGAAAATCAATGTATAATTCCAACCTGGCATAAAAAAAAGCATGAATAAACCCTACGATTACTAAATCCTGATTACTTCACATTACCCTACATTAGCTATACATTCCTACCGTAACTTCAAATGTTAGTCTATTGAAACTTATTTCTCTTACTTCTATCACCTCATTAACCAGTGGTTGGAGCAAAAGATCATTACAGAACATTAGGCTACAGTGTGTTTTGTAAATGTTGTTCAGGGAACCTAAAATTTCAACTTACTTCAAACAGGGCTGCCAGCTTTTGAGTCTGGAGAGAGAATTATTCAGGTACACTACTAGTCAAAAGTTTTTGAACAGGAAGATTTTTAATGTCATGAACACATGAGGGGCAAGGGACACATGGGAAATAGAATCCAGAAACACATGGCAAGAGTCCTGGGTGGAGTGCCCTCTGATGGAGTTCATGGGTACTCCAGCTGGCAATCATTACAATAAATGTCTTATCATCACTTTTGATCAATTTAAAGCATCCTTGCTAAATAAAAGGATTAATTTCTGACTCCAAGCTTTTGAATGGTATAGTGTATAATGTTACAAAAGTTTTTTTATTTCAGATAAATGCTGATCTTTGGATCTTTCTATTCATTAAAAGAATCCTGAAAAAAATTGTACTCAACTGTTTTAAATATTGATAATAATAATAATAATAATAATAGTAATAATAATAATAATAAAATGTTTCTTGAACAGCAAATCAGCATATTAGCCCTCTATGGCATGAATTTTGATTTTGGATGGAAAAAAACATTTTATCCCATTTTTTGGGAGCTTGGGATTTCCTGAAAATATATCGATTATATAATGTGGGCCCCCCACCCCCGAACCAGATATTGGTTTGTTGCCTCAGGGCAACACTGTGCTTTTCTATATAAAACACCAAGGTTTTCTATATAAGTGGAATATGGAAAACAAGCAATTCGACAAGTATCAAACACAACTGGTTCCAACTAATCACAAAAATCAAATAAACTAATAAATCAAATATGCTACTAATTACAAATAACGCCTTATGTATAAATGTTTCTCGCATTTCATATACACATATAAACCAACATCCAAATGACTCTCTCTCTCTCTCTCTTTCTGTGTGTGTGTGTGTGTGTGTGTGTGTGTGTGTGTGACAGAAAGAGAGAGAGAGAGAGATTCCCTTCATTATGGGAACCCCACAAGTATAGTAATACCATGGGGCCATTTTTGGTCCCCATTAGGAAATAAACTTATAAATCATACAGAATGACATTTTTTTTTTTTGTTTGTTTTCTGTGAGGGGTAGGTTTAGGGGTAGGGGATACAATTTACAGTTTGTACAAAATAAAAATCATTATGTCTATGGAATGTCCCCATAAAACATGGAAGCACAATCTCTCTCTTTCCGTGAGTGTGTGTGTGTGTGTGTGTGTGTGTGTGTGCATGTGCACGCACATTATGTGTACTGTTAATGAAGATGATTGATATATTTTGCCAGAAAAAACTACTCATTTAGCAAGTTTATGAGCTGATATGCTTGAGGGACAACATTTTGAGGGATACATTTTCCATCATTCTCTGTGGCATAATAATAATAATAATAATAATAATAATAATAATAATAATAATAATGCACATTCTTTGAGTTTTCTGAGCTTGTAAAAACTGCCCAGGAGGACATGAATGCATCATATTCCTGATTATGCATCTGAGCACATCTCCACCCTATAGCATGATATTGCCTGAACAAAAGTGGTCTAACTGCACAGTGTTGCCGTGAGGCAACAAACAAAAAAACACAGTTTTAGTATATAAATAAAAATAAAATACTTCTTTCAACAATCAAACATACTTTCTTACATATTAATGCACATGCAAATATTTTTTTTTATATAAAGTTATTTAAATTTAAACATGTTAAAAAGTGATGTTTTTCTTACCAATTTTTGGCACTGTGTCCCATGTGGCTTTACTTCCTAAAAGGACTGCCCCACACCCCCAAAAAGGTCACACGCACTTTAGACCCTCATTTCATTGAACAGACATATCAGGTGATATTATATATGTATATTTTTTTTTTATTAAAAAAATTAAAAGGGGCAGTGAGAGTTCCAAAAAAGTAGTTTTTTGCCTGAGGGCAACACTATGCCATAGAGTGTTAGAATGATTTCTGAAGGATCATGTGACGCTGAAGACTGGAGTAATGATGCTGAGAAATTCAGATTTGATCACGGGGAATAAATTACATTTTAAAATATATTCAAATAGAAAGCAGTTATTTTAAATAGTAAAAATATTTCACAATATTACTGCTTTTGCTGTATTTTGGATTAAATAAATACAGGCTTGGTGAGCAGAAGAGAATTCTTTAAAAAACTTTAAAAATCTTACTGTTCAAAAACTTTTGACTGGTAATGTACGCTTTATTTGTTCTCAATTTTTCTAAACTAAACTATACAGGGAGCCCTATTGTTAGTAACAATTGATTTGTATACAAGTTCATATTAGACCATTTTTATAATAACGTTATATCTATACATTTTTATTAATTATAATAAAAAAGAGCAATTATGAGTAAATATATAAATGTAATTTTTGCAAAATTCTCTCTAGTGTACATTTTTCTCATTAGTTTATGGATACTGAATGGATTTTCTGCTGTTATGTGACAATGTTTTCTAGCTGCTGTCTTTCCACGGTTGAAACACTCATAGAGTGATTACATGCGACACTATATATTCAGTATGCTGTAGTGTATCTTTCAACATAGATTGGATGTTCAATGTTTACTTCAAGCTAATAAGAATGCACTCCTGCTTCGCTTGAACTGAGGCAAAGCGGGAGCATGCATGATCTGTCACGCGACTAAAAAGCTCCAAAACTGTATTTATCATTTGAAATTCTTAATAAAACTAACAGAATTTGAATGCTGAGACTTTGTTTCCTATTATCAAAAGTGACCTGCTCTGTCGTGTCTGTCAGCTCATTGTCTGTGTCCTCTCTGCTCTGCAAAGTTTTTCGCTCAGTAAAAAAATGAACGTGTGGCGCGGGAGCGCGTAAATGTTGTGTTACTGATGCTATGAAGTGTTTGTGCACCTGTTGCTCTTATTTTTTTTTATTATTACTACTGCAGAACTTAATTATATACAAGCTCAGGGAAAAAAAAGGTTGTTGTAAAATAAAGAAATGTATAACATATTCAAGAGATAATGATTTTGGAGTTTCGCAATAAAAAAAAAATCTTTAAGGGTTGTGGGTCATATTAGTAGAGTTAAAAATATAAAAACTTACTACAATCACAATAAAAGGACAGCTGTTTCTTCAACAAGACCGCAAAATGAGCAAATTTCATCAACATCAAAATATTTACAGATAGATTAATTAAACCTGTCGCTCATATATTTTAAGTTATTGCACTTGTTAGAACGTCGTAGATCACTTGATAACGTCAACATGGCGGATGATGTCCGGATTGCATTCATACTTAATGAGATTTGGCTGGAGAGCACATACCCTTTTAACGCTCATTAAGTAAATACTTCTTGAAATGAAGTACCTACTCATTGAGTAGGCCTATGTGGTTTCAGACACAGCCAGTGAAAGCTCTCACCGACTATGCGTTCACAAATAACATGAGATGAATAAATGTGCCCCATGAAAAACACAAGCCGCATGATACACAGAACACAACATGAAAGTACGTAGCCGCTGATAAACACAAGCACATGCTACACAGGACACAACAACACAGAGCACACGGCCCAAGCAAACAAAACCACATGCTCACACAAAGACAAAGACAAGACGAGTGTCAGAACTCTGTGATCAAATTAAGAATAAAACCAGACTGAAATGAGAGAACGCTGACAACTTCTGTACCCTATGTAAAATACGTTCACAATATCTATCTCCTATTCTTTTATATTACATATTTCAGTTTCAAAATTATACAAACATATTAAACATATGGTTACATATATTTGTTACATAGACTTTTAATCTTTTAATATGGACAGTACCTACAGTGTTGCAGTGCAATGCACATGTCCAGGCCTGGACAGAAACGAATAATGATAGATGTTACTGCATTTAATGCAAATGCAGTTAACAAATTTAATATTTCATTTTTGTCACATAGAAATGCATGTGACAACAAAGCACTGATTTTGAGCTACTGGATGCCATAAATTTACTGTTATTAAATTCTGTCATTATTTACTAACCCTTATCTAATCTGGTATGACTTTCTCTCTTCTGTGAAACACAAAATATATTCTGGAGGATGTTGGTAACTGTCACGATCACCAGCTGGAGTGCCCATGAACTCCATTAGAGGGCACTCCCCTCCGGACTCTTGCTATTATTTCCTGGACTTCATTTCCCATGTGTCCCTTGCCCCTCAGGTGTTCATGTCATGTGCTACCCCTGTCTGTGTGTTAAATTCTGATTGGTTCCTAGTTTCTATGTGTCATGTTCTGATTGGTTCCCTGGTTGCATGTGTCTTGTTCTCATTGGTTGGTTTTGTCATGTGTTCTCCTGGTCTGGTATAAAAGATGGTCTCACTCACTCTTGGGGGATGATTATTGAATAACCATTTCCTAGTTCCTGGGTTTTTCCTTTCATTGTTTCCTTGTTTCCCTGAGTTTTGACCCTGGACTGTTTCCTAGTTTCTTGACCTATTGCCGCCTGCCCTGACCTTCGTCTGTTTATTGGAATACTCTTTTGTCTCTGCCTGGATTGTACTGTTTGCTGGTGTTTGACTCTGCCTGTTTTGACCACATGTATCAATAATGCCTTGCATTTTGATCCTCCAACTCTGTTGTCACGCTCCCCACGTTACAGTAACCAAACCATTTTGGTTACTCTTGACTTCTATTGTATGAAAAAAAAAGCAAGCAACAGCACGCACATCGATCTCAAATGAGTGCTCGCCTAAAAAACAAGTAGAAACATCTTTTAAATGTAAAGTCAGAAACACCAAAGCTCCAAAAATATCAAAAAATTTATTTTAAAAACTTTTGCATAGTGTGTGACGTTTCGAGCGCGCAGGCTCTTCATCAGACTGACATGAAAGAGAGAGAAAAAAAAAAAAAAAACTCATACAGGTTTGGAATGACATTAAATTATGACATTTTGGGGTGAACTATCCCTTTAGCAACAATAACATTTGTACAGTTATCATTTATGATGTACAGTGTTGGAGAGTAACTAGTTACATGTAACTGAATTATGTTATGAATTTAATTATAAAAAATAAATGTAACTAATATGTTACAGTTACTGAGAAAAAATGTGTAATTAAATTAGTTACTTATGAAAATGTTAAAGATTACAAAGTGGGTTACATCTGAATGTTTTCTCACATACAGATTGATTGATTTCTTTCCCAAATTGCATTGACTGCTTTAAAATATGAGACACCAATGTTTCAGGAGTTTAGGACACAGAATAGGACACATGCTTATTTAATAACTGTTTTATTTCCTATTTGGGTTTGTGTAAATGCTTTATTTTTTAAGATTAACAGTTTTTTTTATTCATTTTTTTTTTTACAAAGCATTGTTAGATGCCAGTGTTTCCTATGCAAAGATTTGATTTCAAAAACAAAATCATAACTATTAAACTATAGCTTATGATTTTAAATCTGTATTTAACCTCAGAATGATCTCAAAGTAAAAAGAGGTGCTAAAGTCTGATTTTGTGGTGGCTGTGCTTTAAAATTAAATGATTATAATTTTAATTCAAGTGAAGAAGGATTTTGAAAGACTGACAGTAATCAGCGTTGAGTACTACTGTAAGGTTCACCCTGCCTGCTTTAAATGTTTCAAACATTTGAAAACACTTGTTAGAAATTTAGAAAAGTAATCAAAAAGTAATCAAATGTATTTGCATTAATGCATTACTTTAATAAAGTAATTTAAATAGTTACACTACTTATTACATTTTAAATAGGTTACGGATTACAAGTTACCCTATTAATAATAATAATTAATAATAATTCATTACATTTATATAGCGCTTTTCAAGGCACTCAAAGTGCTTTACATACAAGGGGGGATCTCCTCAACCACCACCAGTGTGCAGCATCCACCTGGAT